>LUCH01000957.1:0-10046 GCA_013368495.1 Paragonimus heterotremus | reverse complement strand
TGTGTGATTCCCACTCAAGTTTGACCACGAGATTCAGCCTCGACGTCACCAGAAACACTGAGAGGGAAATACTTGGATCGACAGTTATCTAGAGGTGATCTCAAATGGATAACCGTGCTGGAATCGTAAACTCGCGTCTCTGACACACAGCACACATTGAGCGCCAGATGTGAGAAAGTACTATCCAGAGCAACCTGATGGCCGATTTGTTGGAAAGGGCAGACATTGAAGGCGCCAATGTTTACCAGTAGTTTTGGGCTCAGAAAACAATTATCGCCCGGAGGTACATGAAAGTTAGAAGAGATGGGGGATAAAACAATAGGAGAAAGTCGTGTTGGGTTAGTAATGTCACTGTCAGAATAGTTGTTGATAGTTCCCGGCCGTTTATGCCACGGAAGCGCCTTGACTGGAGGCACCCCACCCAGAATCTCTGACTCAAACTTTTGACCCACTAGACAACAAGATACATGATTTTTTGGGGGGACACTACAAGCAGCCAATGACTCAAGAGTCTGGCTAACTTGGCAGTGAGGGGCTTGTCTAGCCCGAGAGCGCAGTGAATAAGACACTGATGCCTGATTGTGAGCAATGCTGCGCGGAGTGCATGTACTCAAAGTTGCATTGGGTTTGTGGGTGATATCAGATGTTTTTCGATGTATTTCGTAGATGAAAACCATACTGAGCAAAGGCTAAGCATATGATAATTAGTGACCTAGAATTGGCGTCGTTCAGCGGTTCTGTATGAAATTCCACTAAGCATAAAAAAGCTTGCCCCATCTATGTACGATAGTAGAGGTGAAGAATCTGACCAAGTGAATTAGCCTTTAGACGGTACTTACGAAGAGTTCAGTGTACAATTGCGTAATTTATTTGCAATGAGGTTTAGGCTTTGTAATGATACTTTTAAGAGGTTTTAACATTCTGAAGCGCACTCACCAGTCGAAGATCGAGGGTGGAAGGCAATGTGGTTTGTGGAAGAGCATAAAGGTTTTCGATTAATATTACCATTTGTGCCCCAATATGATTCCCTCCGACGGTGCAGTCTGTGCATCTTTTTGTGTGACGAGGAATTCAATAATTTCAAAAGTTGACATCGAAGATGGCAGAATACACTGGGAAGTGTGAACAAGGGCGCTTACAGTATAATCGAATAATCACGGACAGAACAGTAGCGAGCGGAAAACGAAATTAAATGCATGGTTCGCGGTGAGCCCCACTCAGAAGAAATTGGCTACTGGAACAAGAAACAAAAATGTTGGCCGTTGTCACCAATCATGAAAAGCCGTGGAGAATCTTCACGGTATTGCACATAATGTTTTATTCTAATGGAATGACAAATTTCCTTCAGGCTGTAGATTTATATCGCGCCTGTCTGTTGCGATAATGGATTCTCGTAGTATTGACCAGACATTACGAACTGTCGGGATTTTAAACTACTGCCAAATGAATCGTAAAGAGTGTGATTCGATGAGATTTTTAAAGAGTAAGGTATTGACTGTCGGGAGTATGAACGACTCCTATTCTGGCAACCGTAATAAACAATGATAGCCCAAATAGACAGTGAGTGTCACCCACAACACTAAGCGACCTCTAACAGTCTCTATTCACTCCGTTTAGTTACTGGTTTAATCAAGGCCACAAGGTAACCAGTGAGAAAGCAAACAAAGCAACATCCCATTCACAAAAGCAACTGCATACAAAAAACTTCGCATTACACTGATGCATATATGTTTGGTTTACAAAAACGATGATATGCTAAAGGTTAATTCCGCGAAATCCAGCATTCAGCGGACCATCAACAGCCAGTCCAGCTACTGTTTGCTGGTCTGTAATAGGATACTAAGTGGAAAATTCAGCCATATTTCAATATATTCTCCGTCTGAAAAATGATTGGCTTGGGATGGAAGTTAATGTTTTATAGCAGCTGATTGTGATCGAACTCGACCGCTTTTATTGTCCCGACAATACCTTTGCACGTAAGGAAACAACCGATTACAAGATGTCTAATAACCGTAAGGGAGATGAACAAGTGCGGCTCAGCATCACAAACTGCTCGGCTGTGCTGAAGAAAATAGTGGCACATCAACGTTGAAAAAGTGATTAACGCAAAGCCATACAAGATTTATGTGGGAACAATAGGAACAACTTACGTGATTGCTCGGCTTGGTCCACCGGATTGGCTGATCTCGAATTGACAGTTTGTCCAGCCTGAGACGAACCATTCTGAGACTCGGCGGACGCTGACCGAGAGTTCGGGCCGGCGGTCTGGCGTGCACACCACAGACAGGCGTACACGCGTTTTGTGTGACTTTCAAACATATGCTGGCACAAATGTGCAATTGTGTGATAGGCCTTACTCCGTCCCTGACACAGAGTGCACACGTGAACTTGGAGTAGATTGAAGTGGAAGCAGACAAAGCGCAAATGCACACGAAGGCACAGCTCAGCAGCGTCTGGTGCAAGGTATGCCGGTGGCTATGTGGTGAGATTCGGGCAGAAGAGTAGATAACAACGGAGTTATGGACTAAGGATGAGTAAACTAGACAACAAACAGGAACAAACAAAATGTACCGGTGAATAGCTCACATAGAACGCAAAAGTGCGATGTGGATAGTGGCGGAAAGGTCACGCTAATCGATTTCTGGTTGATAAGTTTGGTGAGGAAGATATGGCACAAAATGTCACGTATAAAAGTTATGTGCCACTGTCCGTTGTAATGTGATACGCCTAGACATTAGACGACTTATTTGCAAGCATTAGCCAGAATGACAGAAGAGAATAAGCCATAGTCACAACAATAACTAGCAATCATTTTAATGTACCATCAAAACCGTACAGATAAGAAGGGTCAGTAGCCACGTCAAAACATACACGTTTTGGACTTAATACTTCAATCTTCGTAATCTTTTCTCGGAATGATTACAGCGGCATAAAAAAACGGGATATTTGTCGATAAGCCTCGTTGGACTCAAGAATAGCTTGCAGCTGACAGATAGAGACTTATCACGCCTCTTTTCAGAAATTTGATCTAATGTGAAACAGCTGTCATGCATTCCAAGCTCGTGAGAAAACGGTACCAAAAAATGAATGACCATTGACGCGCAAGAAGAACACGACAGACCAAACCTTACTACAAAAGAGCAGACCGGTTAAGAATATTCACTGAACATTTTTTGGCCGTTTAACGTCCACAGATGTACCCGCGTAGAAGACGATGAGACAGAATGCTGTTTTCCATGGCGTTGGAAGTTGGAAACAAATATCGCTAGCATGCTCTCGATGTCCAGCGGTGCAAGTAAAATACAAGACAGAACAGAAGAGAATGTGATCGTGACAACTGTATTCGTCACTATGTAATGCACAGTTTTCAGAAGTTCGTAAAACGTAACTGTATGCAGTGCGAAAACCAAAAAAGTTGACCGGTGTGATAATGTTGTGGTGGATTATCAGGTCAGAGGTGTGTGTATTCCAACACTTGGTGGAATACTTCAAACGCGGGGGAGGTACGTCCAAAAACCCACGACGAGCGGATCGGGGATAGCATAGGCGACCGGATGAGTCATCACTCGACTGGATCGGACATGGCAGGCAAGACAGAATGAGCGACCAAATCGGAGGCGCGACTATTTAAACACAGAGGAATATCTCGACACGGTCGTGGAATACGGTCAAAGTCCACAGTGGATAGATGCCGGACAACACGAGCGACCGGACGAGCCACTGCTCAACGAAATCGGACTAACGGACGAAGAATGGCAGGCGGAAAACCCCCCGATAGAAGGCGACGATCACACACATAAACCGCGTGTGTGGAAACCTGCGGGTGTTGTGGACTGGAACTATGATTCAAAAAAGCGAGAGCGCGCACACCATGGTACCTAGCGCGTTGGACAATAAAGATTGTGTTTTATTGGATGCCTTTTCGGTAGCACGTGAAGCGAAAACACTTAGGAAGAAGATAATCAGTGGACAGCGAGTGTCATGTGCATGTCACGTCTACTAACCCATGGTAACTGCTTCTGTCCATCTTTTACTCAAAAGTGTAAATAATCGCAAATATTAGCTGGCACCTTGTCAACACCTCAAGTGTTTTGGCCTGTATAAAGTTTCTTATCAGCTATCGGGTGGGATATTCTGCCTTCCTCGGCACAGTGAATAAAATCTAAACGGCCTTCAAATGGAAATACTTACATACCTTTCGATCACAACCTTCACTATCCGGTAGAAAACACGAAGAAAATTCTAGTGATATTTGTTCCCGGTCAGTGACATCACGAAAAGCTGTCATCTGAGTTGCCACTCAGGTGAACCTGTGTATATATGAAACGATTCGATAAGATTACTGTCAATCAGCTAAGGCTCCAATACGATAGAAGACAGTAATGCTCAGACTGAATTTTGCTTCCACGCTTCTCAGCATGACAGTCTAGTTAGAGTAGAGAAATAATCCATCGCGTAAGAGACATATACAGTGCCATACGGTGTATTGCACGCGGCCATGGTTAAGAATAGCATAACGGTAACGTTTCAGATATTGGTTTACGAGTATGGGTTTATTATTCTTAAGTGGAAAGTTACTGTCATGTTTCCAAAATGGTGAGCAACAGAAACGTTAAGATAATCATTAATCATGGCATGTTGTTTCATCTTATCTACTCAACAGATAACAAGAAATCAGAAGTCAACGAAAATACTCCAGATAGATGGAACGCTCATCTGTGATAAGTCCGCAAAGTGGGCCTGTGGGACAGAGTCTGTTGGGGGAGTAGTTCAGGTAATCAAGTGACTCTACCCCAACATCTTACACACAATTTTGAGGTTATATTCTGGTTTAACAGTCTAAAATTTCTCCTTCAAACCGAGGTCCACGATCACGTCACGACCCAGAAATGTCTCAGAGTTGTTGACCGAGACGATTTCATACCAAAACTATTCAATGAAGGTCGTAAGGTGTTAGTGGAGGTTTCACCTCATTTGTTCCAACTAGTAAAAATAATACTGGGTTCGTCAATTTCAAGTCGAACATCACTCACCCTCGATCGCAACCTTCGCATTTAGATAGAATTTTGATGAACTTTTCGAAAGAGGCTGACCGGAATGTCTATCTGCACTCGGGACCTGCGATCAAATGTGAGTGATGCTCAACTTGAAATAGTTAAAATGTATCCACTAAATAAGGTGAGTGCAGTAAAAATTCTCAAATTCAGGAATCTGGAGGTATACGAAAGAACCACAGAAAAATGAGCAAACCAGTCAGAAAGGTTTTGTTCTACGGATGCTGACCAAAGATAGTTGAGAATGTAAAACGCGGTCAATCACCTGATCAGCGTAGGCGTCGGCCGACAAGTGAACAGTAGGTTGTCGCCTGCGGAGATCGATCAGGATAACCACCCAAGTCCCCAAAATATACAGATTAGGATACTTTAATTACTCATAGTTTGTTGTACCATATACTCCCAATCAAGTCTCTCTCTCACAAGGTTCGAGATGGCTAATCGATAATTTGGAAGGAGAAAATGAAAACGGCCACAAATAGGTCATGAAAGATAGGTCGTCTTTGCACTTTGACTCGAGACTATTGTGACTCATTTAACTTCAGGCTGAAAAGATTACGAACCAAAGCGGTCAATCTGGTTCACTGGGATGGTCGTCGTTACTTGACAGAGTTGTCTGTGAGATCATCATCTTAAGTTTAAGCTTTGAGGTCTACTAGTGGGATCCACGCTTCGAGTTGCCACTAGTCCTGTCAGAAGACGACGCAGGGGCAAATCAAAAACTATAAATGCGAATGCATGAGGAAACAAAAGGCGGTGAAGGGGATTCATAAAAAAGAACAGACAACAACCCTACATATGGCATTACGATACTGACTGTGAAAGGCCACTATGCTCCAGGGCGCTACCAAACAGTAGTTTAGATAACAGCGAACTACCCAATCTAACAGACAGAACCTACCAACTTTGCCCAGCAGAGTGAACCAGGCCTTAATACGCCATGGACACGTCATCGGCTGGCCGTCTTGGGGGTTTCTTCCACCCGCGGTGCACCAGACGCTCTGTTGGCGTAGACTGTACCTTTTCACTATATACATCATGAACATGAGGATTTTTCCCATAGATTGAACAGCATCCACAACTGACAGCATTCCCGTAGACTTTCCAATCGTCCCCTTTCGAACAGCAGAAGCACTAGACTCGAGTTTCGCACTGGTTACAAGTCAGTAGTGCATATCCTTGCCGGGACGGAGACTAGAACTCCGAACACGCTTTCATGAGGTAACCGTGTTGATTACTGCGTCATTCACCTCATATTAAGCATGACCGAATTACCATGTGCGAACGCTCAACCACTTTCGTCTGTGAGTAATGATCAGGTTGCCCAATTGCCCATAATCGATAACCGGACGTGCTCACAAGCTGTTAAGTAGACGCTTCTGGTCGAATTGAATGAACAAGTAACACCAAGAACGGTTTTCTCGAGGCTGGAAATGTGTCAAAGATGCTCGACTTCGGGAAAGGGGAAAAAACTAGAGGAGACGTCAATCACTGAATAATGTCTACAAAGTGACAACAGTTCACAGATGGCTCGAAGCTGACGAATGGTTATTTGATAAGGGTGGGATAAAAACTCGTCGACACCAAGAGACGATGCGGTTTAATTCCATTTAAACGATTTTTCGAACTCCTATATGACTGATCAGTAGCACATTATACCATGAACTTTTACAACCACCAGAAAGAGTAGTGCTCAATATCCGAAACCATATGTCACTGAAATTTAGAAGACGCTGCAGCAAAAAGGAGTCATAGTAGACGAAAAGCTAGAGTTCATACACAGATTCTTACCGTGAATCCACATTGCGGGCACATGATGAAGTAACCTAAATGAAGCAGCAAATGCGCTTTTACGGCACACAGGTTCGGCTGTCGGATACAAATCGACTGGCCGCATAAGGCACATTTTGTGGGCACAAAGGGGCGACTACCCGTCAAGTGTTCGGATAAGTGGCGAGGATCGTTTGTACGGAATCGACAAAGCAGACAACGCAGAAGGCCAGTACCTTCACTCGTACAGTTACGGTCCATGGAAGATGGCTCTATAGTTGGCGGGTCATTGTTGGCACTGGTACCGGTCGTCAGTGGTAGTCGTTGGGAATATTCATCTGTTGATGGAGCACCAGGTGTGATATGGGAAGTTGGAGTAGGCGACTTGTTAATGGGGGTTTGCTCGTGACGTTGTGGCTCAGTATCAGTAGGAAACATCGCAGACAAACGGCCACCACGTAATGATTGTAATAAGCTTGCAGCTTCATAGAGAGCACGGATCTGAGGCGCTGGTGGTGGCCCAAGGTTTGATTGTGGAGCTTTTAATCGGAGGGGAAGACAAAAATCTATAAGTAAGCTCAAATACAGGAAAAGAACCAGTACAATTCATCGTAAAGATGAGTGGGTTTCTTTACCACACTGTAATTCATCGGTTGTGTCACTTATATGCAAGTGTTTAAAAAAGCAAAGTAAGAATATTTACGTTTAAATTACCAGGCTTAAATGAACGTATTTCACGACACCTCAATGTACACAAGCTTCGAGCATCAAGTTAGGTTGAATAATTGTCCATGGGCTGGAGTATGCGAGTTTGATTAGATCGTTGCTGGTGGGGCTTCTCACACAAACATTGTTCTGGGGGCAAAAAACGGCCGGAGAACATCAGAACCTACTGTTCTTCTGATAGTGACATAATCCACTTACTACCTGTCTACACTGTCGCTCCATTTTTCCACCTCCCACACTCACAGACAATACTTACCCTCTAAAGTCAAGATAACTGGTAGACTCTAGCGTCTTTAATGTCGGTACCGTGATAAGTAGGCCAGCAGGCGGTTCTGGTGAGTACCCTCACAAGTTAACAGCCGAATGAGTGCTAAGTCTATCGAACACATCGCACTGAACTTAACAGAAAAACAATTTATAGTGGACTGAATCACAGTGGATAATCGTTTGTGTGTTGTCAGACTCAGTACCTCTGTTGGTGCAAACTAGAAAAGCATTATACCAGCATACAACAGACAATAGCTCAGATGCTGACAAGAATGCATTCTAGGAAGACATTACTAATTTTCATGAGTAGACGAAACATTCAAGTATATTCCTACTAGAAGGCAGTGTGTATGTCCAACTAGGTGGTATGTTCGACGAAGGGACACGACATACTGATAATGATGAGATATTGCTGTGAATATGTACCACCCACGATCACATATTTTTAGCACAGAAGAACCGTTGTACAGAGATCGCCCAGGGTATCTATGCCGTTGGCATAGGTAAATCATATAACATTCAGTAACAGGTGGCACCGTTCTGCTAAAAGCAGCCGAACATTTCGGAGTAACTACCAAGACTCGGACCAGGTAAGTATAAGGGCCGGATCGGTACTTCGTCGTTAGTGCTTATCAACAGTTAGTCTCGTTTTCGAAATGAGACCTAAAGTCTAGATGTCAGTCACAGGGCGACCAAGTTACTCACCAACCTCTTATTTCATTGGTTTACCAAACCAAAAAGTTAATTTCGTGTAACAGGTGAGAACCCGTTTAGTAAAAGGTGCGATGACCATATTTTTTCAATGTTACGGGTCATCAACAAATGACACATTAACGGGCAACCAGTGACCGTGAAAAAATTTTTTTTACCTAAGGACTTTTCCGCGCTGTAGCTGTTTCTTAACACACAAGTCCAACATTGTGAACAGGAAAGTTTCCGAGCAACTGTCTCGTTAATTTATCAACTTGAGTTGTGTTGGTTGGAAATATCGATTTTTTTTTCCGGAACAGCTATCTAACAGACGATAATTCAGAAGGCGTGCTTGAGAATACCAAAAAGTCCTGAAGTAGACCCTCCTTTTTGCCCTGAGCTGATCGACATCTCACATGTGGACAACAGTACTCCCCTTATCCCCTCTGCCAAATATATGTAGAGGCTGCTGAACATGCTGGATGACAACGTCGATTTGTATGAAATGTCCTATGCAGCCTCAATGCTTCAGCACTGGGACATTATAACCTCCAAGTTTTCTACTGTAAACAGTTCATTTGAGATTGTAGGTCTAGCTGGATAATACTATCTCATCATCTCCTAAAAATGTTGAAGACAACGACAATCCCGAAAGCGCGTGCTGTCTTCCCCAACTTGCGTCATCTGGTAGTGTCGAGAAAAAATTTCCGTTGTTGTTGAAAGTGTATAACATATTGCTTTTGTGATGTTTGTTTTGTTCTGTGACCAGGAAAGACAGCCAGTTCGCAATGAACAGTAGGGTTTGGTCATCGTTATCCATACTAATAAAAACACATGAAGTGGAACGAGCTCGTAAGCAGCGAGGTCGTTTGCTGGCATACAGTTCCAAAATCTTCCGATACGCGACCAATTGACCAATTAATTAGACCACACGGTTAGGTCGCATGCACTGTGTGACTGCTGATTATCTGTTTCATCGGACATTATTCACCGACACAATCAATACGTGAGTAAAACCACGAAGTGGTCAGGTTGAGTAAGACGAGAACGTGCCAATCTTTCGGTCTGGAACCTCGCGATACTACTGATAGTGAAGTAGAAACAATGCATGACACAGCGGTGTGCCTATAAAACCACAGCACCGTTCCTACTTAAGCCCATCATTTTCGGTGCTTTGTTTTCCTTTTTTACAACATATTCCACGTCACTTTTGAGATGACTGAGGGTACCAGCTACAAAACAGTGTGATGATTTACCCAGAGGAGGTACGCTCGTAAATGCAAGGTGCTTAACTGGCATTCGAGCGATCAGGATGTAAAGAACGCTTACCAAAAGGCACTGGTGAGGACGTTGCCCAGTTCGAGTCAGACGAAGGATCCTAACGAACACTGGGAAGAAATCGCCGCAGCTATCAAAACATGTTGTGAACAGGCATGTTCCGATGGGGCTGTTCAGTTGCAACAGAACTAAACTGAAAGCTTGCGCAAAAACCGTGAACACTACTTGGTGAAACAATCGGAAGAGATGGCGAAGGCCAAT
>LUCH01000956.1:88713-151721 GCA_013368495.1 Paragonimus heterotremus | reverse complement strand
CGCCTAGTCTTCTTTTATTAATTCTCAACCTTCGTAGTAACTTTTTCTTCTAGGATATTCCACGTCACTGTTGAGGTGAGCGGCGGCCCGAGCCACAATACCTTTTGGTCAGGCTCACGGCTGTTATGATGTTGATGATGATGATATAAATTGCATGTTTTAAGTTTGTGACTGATGAGAGTAAACGAAATGTTAACATATCACAACATGTCTTCTTCCTGCACTGATGAACATGCATCTGATTTGGTGAAAATGGATAAACTCGGAGTTCAAATGGAGGAGCCCAGCTTATGCTCACTTAACTTTTTTATGGAAGTGTTTAGAACCGTTATTTTTAATGAGACGGTAACGGTTATTTACTCAATGAATTACTTGTTATTTGGAACCGCTCAATGACGCATGGTATAAAGACAACTTGAAAACGACCGATAAAATAACAGAATTGCCGATTACTTGTAAATTTATTGTCCAGTCACTTCCAGTGTTTGCTGTTAAGGTCATTTGGCGCTAATTTCCTTGGCCGCTGCACTCCCTCTTCTCAGGTTGAAACCGATCAGCCGGGAAAGTAACTCGCCTACGTTCCTGCTACTCGAGTGACCGCTATTCCATTCTCTAGTTGATAAATATCTGAGTCACCACAATTTTAGCGTTTACTTACAAGTCATGGGTTCAGTTCTCCGGAGTGCTTGGTAGTTCTGTTTCAGTCAGGTCGGATCAGGCGGCCACCATTTCGTTGACGGTCACTAACACCAACACATTGTCAATAAGTAGTACTTCCGTTCATCATCCCTATTGTTCCTTGCCGGAAAATACCATTGATGACCTTCAGTTTCCTAGACTGTTACCTTACCACCATGAAAGCACAAAAAGTATTCATGTTTATGATTGTTCTCAGGAGACGACTGAACAAATCTCCGTTGGGAATTGTATTCGAACTAGAGAACCATATTGAATTTCAACTAGACCGGAACTTTCTACCATACCTGAAGAGACAATATCAGATGTAAAATCGTCCTCATCGTAGAGAGGAAAAGATCAGTTGTTCTCGTTGTTGTCTTACCGCCATAACTTTTCACCAGTGTGGAGAAAATAGCAATAGGTCGTGCTTTTTTCCTGGTGCAACCCTCGCCTTCTTTCTACCTTTAAACAATCTTCTGTTCCTAGCCGCAAGTGTTAATTACATTCAAACATTGAGGAAAGAAAGCTGCACGTTTTTGGAGGAGTAGGGGAATATCCCTTTCCTGGAAACTCTATCCTAATATATCGACATTGTTCACTGATCGCGTTGGTCCATAATCGAACAAAGTGGTTCATCCAATCAACTTCGTCCTTTTTAGCAACGAGGATGATTTGACGCAAATGTATCAGTGGATCTTAGCTCAAGCCGCCACCATCGAAGATGACATTACGGAGACTGACCAGGTCGCCTGTTTGGACAATTTGCATGCGGAGTTTGCCCGTCTGATCAACTCACAGCAGTCTGGTCTGCCTCCAGTCCAAGATCACAAATTTATGCGCGGTTTGCTCCAACGCCTGTCCGGCAAGCACGGTCGATTTCGCGGCAATCTGCTCGGGAAACGGACTAATTACACGGCGCGGACAGTTATTTCTCCGGACCCGAATATGAGGATTGACGAGGTGAGTGAAGTGTTATGCATCACAGAGATGTTGATTATTACGAAGAAGATTAGAACAGTATTTTAATGTTAAAAGTAAGAGCCCAATTTTGGAGCTCAAGCTTCAATCACTGTGTGTGCTTCTGGTAAAGTCTCAAAAAGTACCGTGATCAATTGCAGACGCAGAGTTTGACATTGTATCAAGATGCAAGACTATCTGTGGTGTCTCACAAACAGCCCATATCATCCTCGATAGATTAGAGTTTCTAGTTCGACGGTTTGGTATAATCTTTGCATATATAAAGTGCAGCATGTTACCTCAAGACTAGTAGAAGATCCACCTTGCACTTGTTCTTGATGCTGAAAGGTTAGAGATAGTCGAGAAGTTCATCTCCCCCAAAAGTTGCATCGTCTTTAGTCAAATCTTTTTAAAATCACAAATCTCATAGGGAATCCCGATATCGTTTGTTGGCATGTGCCACTTTGTGTCTTATTGTGGGGCTGCGAATCCTGACCAACTTTTACGAAGGTGGTTCAAAACAATCTGGTTCTGGCCTCCAGTCTTTCCGATGCATGCATGTGGTGGGAAC
This sequence comes from Paragonimus heterotremus, assembly GCA_013368495.1. Lineage (NCBI taxonomy): Eukaryota > Metazoa > Platyhelminthes > Trematoda > Plagiorchiida > Troglotrematidae > Paragonimus > Paragonimus heterotremus. Next base: position 149,515 of record LUCH01000956.1, on the reverse strand, counting down.
CCCTCGCTGGCGATTATGAGATGCGCTGACGTACTTTCGGAGCGAGTGGGATCTGTCGATCATTTGGCATAACTACTTCGTTTAACAGTCTTTAGTTGACCGAGCACGACTTACGTATGTGAGCCCATCGTTTGCCGCCTCAATTTCTGAAATCCATGTGCCAGGCTAAGTTGAGACGGATAGTTTGGTGGTTTGTGTGTGATTCACGTTCGAGGTATTAAAACTTCAACATCAAAGTTTGCCTTAATGCGGCGTTCTTTGCTTCCGGACTGAGGTCTAAAAGGCGGCGGACAACTCTGACTGAGAACACTGCCGCGCAGAGCGAGGAATCTCAGTCAACGGTGCTCACATCTGTATTCTCAAAACCAGTTTTCTTCCTACTCATTTGTTTTATTCCTTCCAGTTTTACCATTTTCCGCGTCCTCACTCCACTTTTCTTTGTGGTGATATTGTGTTCTCGCTTTGGTTAAACACGCAATCGCATGACCTAAAACCGAGAAAGAGAAGAGACGCGATAACATCGTTTATTGGAAAAACGAGACAAAATTCGGCTACAGAGGCTCTAAATGTATGGGACGAAACGATTACTATAGATGGCCGATAGAGTGAATCCCATGAAACAGTCATATATAGCAGTCAGGGCGTCAGAACAAATCACGTTACAGGGGGCATCAGAAAGCATCGCGAGAAACACGGTCCAGACAGCGCACAAACGCTCGACCGCATGTTTGCAATCTGACTGGTTGAGTGGAACCATACCACTACCCACGACCATACCATCCGAACTGGGCCGTTTGATCTATATGACGTGATGCGTCCTGGCTGTTCCTTTAGGAGATGCGCTTCCTAACAGAGTTGTTTTAACTGCGTATGTACTATTTACTGCTAGGCCTGATAGCAGTGGCTAACCAGTTTGATCTTGTTGAACCTCTTCTTAATAGCACATAGGGATGTGGCCTTCTGTCTACACCGAGTGCGAAAACTTAATGGACTCGCAAGACAGTTAACAGCGTCAGACCTACAGCTGGCAGCCGAGGACTTTTCAGACGTTCTACAAATCCTTTCTGGCTTGTTTGCCACTAACTATGTTCCGCTTGCCATCGTGAGCCTGTGAACGAACGATTAGTTAGTGAAGTCAGGTAATCTGATCAGGTGATATTAAAGCCCCTCCGTCGTCCAAGCGCGCTCATCTCATTTGACTTCTACTGAGCTAATTCAAGCGTTGAGCCAACAACAATCTGGGTGTCAGCAGCTTAGATAAATTTTCCTAGCGGCCGTCTTTTTCATAAAGTGGTATCTAAGTCGTTTGCTTCTTGACATGATCACATAAGAGAAAAAAATCGTAACAGGTTACACATGCCGGTGAAACTGGCTACTGAAGCGGGTCATTTTGGAATACCTTTCCTGTGGCAAAATATGATTACTCAAGGTCTCGTCTTCTAAACTATACATACAGAGAGGTTCCTAAACATCACCTATGTGTTGTTTCGTTCATCATCATCATCCACAACCCCACTGCGGTAGTTAGCACGGATTCTTAGTTACCACACGGCCGTGCCGCAAGCCAGTTCTGGCTTAAAGACGAAAAAAGTAGAACAGATGGTAATTATTGCTTAAAAGTTCTATATAAAACTAGCCAACCAACATTAAGATATCCCTTTTCAAATAAACAACCGAACCGCAAGTGATAGTAAGACGAAATCCGCAGTTTTCACTATCCTACTTCATTGCTTGCACTCATTTCACGGATAACTCTGTGTAACAACGGCAGCATTCATGTCGCTGAACCCGTTTAGCCAGTGTTTACGGCCAGGGATTGCATGAATCACAAGGACTTCAAACAGGGAACAAACACGACCTATCGTTCCTGATTTACTGGTGGCCGTTTTCATCGCTCTTTGTCATATCATCAACCGACCACCTGTTGAGCTGGAAAGGGAACGAAGAGTGTACTGCATCGTAATCAATCAGTTAGCATTCGCAATGCTCGACCCGATGATCCAACGTAATGTATCTTCAGATCTTAAATGGTCGATCCTCGTAACGAAAAACCCGTCTGCTAACCTCCTGTTGCAACTGGACACAAGCATGACTTTATAAATCCTCAACTTTGAACCAACGTTTTTCGTAGCCATAAGAAAAAGCTGCTCATATTGCTTTATAAATGCCTTTTTGATACCAACAAATCGCACATCCTGACACACCATTCTAGCCTTAGAGTTACGAACTTCAATTTTGTCCCCCGTCACTAGAGATGCGCCTTCTTAGAGCCCACTTGTTTGACTTATGTTTCACGTTATTATCGGGAAGTCTCCAATTCTCCAAAAAACATTTTATTTGCCTTATGGAAGGCCTAAACCACTCGTTTTAACTAACTTTCAAGACTGTTCGTGGGTATCTCATTCTCCACTTTTCACAAATGTTCTCAACCTTTCGTTATTATTTTTGGCTCGACTTCTGACTGGTGCCTCGTCGTCCTTACTTCTAATTGGTCCATTTTTATTATTGCATTCTTATTGGTCATAAACCCCATAAACACGAACAAGTTTGTGACTATAAGATCTTCGGGCTGAGCGACACAGTAGCCCTGTTCGAATGCCAGTCTTCTTCCTGTCTTTCTGCGTTATCCCTGGATGTTCGGGTTGACTGGTAATTTGCGGGTTAATCGCGTATTATCCTGTGAATCGTCGTACATTGTTCGTTATGCGTTGCTCAGTTATCCGCCTTGGCGTTATCCGTTGTTCTGTTAACCGTTACAATCGACTGGCGCTTTCGTAGATCGTAGATCCAGTTATAACGGCTACTATCTTAGTTTTAGGGCTATGTCTTACACTTTGAGACTGAAAATGGTATCCCAAAGCAATGGGCAGAACAAGAAATAGTATGTGATAGGATCTGTCTCATGTAAATTACCAAACAACGGTGCCTTCTCGTCGGCATAGTCTAGGTCAGTCGTTTTCCCATCAGAAAGGACCTCTGGTTCCTGCATGTACCATCTATGGTGAATTTGAACGAGAATAGTGAAAATACTTAACCGTGCAGAAGGCACAGTTTTATACGATGTTATAGACCCCTATCTATGATGTTTTAGGGTAGAGTGTCCGCGTTATACTTGCATACGTGTTCAGCATACCGATGTCTAATAGCGACTCTAAACATTCGGGTAACAGTAGTTGTAACCTTTGCTTGAAATTTCACTAGGAGTCTAGTCCAATATTTCCACGTTTGCTTTTTCTGTGCTTTTCCCAAAACTGCACGGATGTTCAGGTCATCGTCCCGGATCACTGTGCCAAATTGCTTACCTACCCAGCACGTGTGACTTCCTTCAATTTGGAGTTCTTGCGCGAGCTCATTCTGAATGGACCGAATTGCTATCCAGGCGCGTTATTTGTCAGCTATAAGCTCCGAGGCGAGCAAAAACGCAAGGCCGAAGCTGAAGGCGGTTCTGATGTGATTAAGCGATTTCTCGCTTCAGCTCGTGCACGCGAGGATGTGGCGCGACATTTACAACCGGGCGACATCGTCGAACGACATTTGATAGACGGAGATATCATATTGTTCAATCGCCAACCTTCGTTGCACCGAGTGTCCATTCAGGCTTTCAAGGTATTTGTGTTCTCTTTAAATGATATGATGTCCAGTTTTTTTCGCTATCTTTCGAATTATGTTACAAGTGTTTGGAAGAGTGGATGTCATGTTTTTTCACTCGTATTTCGGGCCCCAAATAAGTAATAGCATTGGGCGGGCGGGTCACTCACGAACTTTGTTCCTTAGACTATACCAGTATAGCTGAAATTGTTAGGTCGTAGTCCGATTGCTAAGCCATTTATCGGGGTATGCTCTAATCAGGTTGGAGCCAGCCCGTGTATGGGAGTGTTTTCCTTGGCCTACCGTAACCCAGACCATGTACATAATTCACTTCAGCCTTACCGGCTTACCTTCCCCGACTGACGGTATGTGGGTATCACAATAAATACCTGACATCATTCAATAAATAGTTTTCGTCTTCACAACTAACGAGTAGCACCTTGCACGTACTATTCTAGTTGCTTATGAAACTTACAATTGATTCTGTATATGCTTGACGTACTGTCAGACACACATTTTGTCAGTAGTGAGACGGCGGCTGTCGATTGTACACTGTTCGCATTAGAACAGTTGTGTCGCTTGGACGTGCCCTTGTGGCGCAATCGGTTAGCGCGTTCGGCTGTTAACCGAAAGGTTGGTGGTTCGAGCCCACCCAGGGGCGTAGCTTTTCTCCTCGCTTGGTGTAACCCTAGGTTCAGTCCGGCCCTCCGTGGTCTCTCTGCCTCATTCATGTTTTTCAGTTGTTTCACTTTGGATTACGAACGATGCGACGCTTCGTTGTATCACCTCCAATGTTATTGTATGAAGTTTTAGCTGCAAAAGAAGGTAGCATTTACGTTGACTACATACTGTTTTACATTGAAAAATATCGCGCCATTATCGACGGGGTTGTATTTCACTGCTACAAGCGTGAAACCAGCATTCCACTAGGAGGAGGAGTCTTAATGCATCAAGTAATGCTTAGTAATCTCTGTTTTGTAGAGGACGACGCATTAGTAAGAATGGTGAAAACCAATGCTGAGTGATTGGTTGCTAACCGGAAAGTTTTCCCCAGTTAACTCCCCTAACTGGGCACACTTCTAGGAAGCCCGAGTAGTTGAAGAAGTAGGTAAACCTGTGATAGCTCATTCAATGCTTGTTTGACGATTTTTTAATGGTGATTTTGTTTAAATTACAGCTACTACTAATAAGTAGCTCAAGAAATGTGGCTAAAATACATCCTAGTGCCATTGTTCACCCCGTTCAGATTGGATAGCAGTATCTTTAATCAAGTGTGTTGCATCATACCCAGTTTTTTTTTGGAAGGCAGTTTAATGCACGGCGCAATAAGTCATTTTCCCAGGCGCGAATTCATCAGACGCTAAATACGAAAAAGTAATTGAGATTAGAGGCCGAATATTTATCCCACTAACTGTACCGATGGTCTCTTATAGCACCATAAACGGCATCGACACGCAACTTAGCTGAAGAGGCTTAGAGACTTGTCCTCGACGAGCGAGTATACTGGAAGTGTGTGTGGTTAGGGTTCCCACTACACAATCACATGGCATGTGGACAAATAATCGGACAGCATACATCATGCGAACGTTTTTAATAGTCTAGGTACAATATGTAACTGAGTTTTAGAACTATTTTACACATCATACCGCAGACAGACTAGTGAAAACTCGAGGTGGCTACACTAATGTGACGGTCACACAACTCTAAAATGACGTTTTCCAGAATGAAAATTCAGTAGTAATTTGATTTTTATGCGTACGTTGCCGTCACCGTCTTTTTTTTTATCCCAGAGTTATTTTGTGTCACAGACATGTGTTTTCCTACAGTCCCCGTGTATCGTTTCCATCTCCTTCCTAACAGGCCGTTGTCAAGCCGTTCCGCACATTTCGGTTCAATCCGAGCTGCTGTAATCCCTTTAATGCGGACTTTGATGGGGATGAGATGAACGTTCACTTGCCGCAAACGGAAGCTGCTCGTTCGGAAGCCAAACATCTTATGTTGGTAAGCTGTCCATCCCGTGGCTTCTATGTCTTCTTCGTTCATTTTCGTCCCTATCGAAATGGTCTATGGATGAGTGGTCTTATGTACTTCTTTGTATTATGTAATTCAGTTCTAACACCAATTATCTATCCATTTGTGTTGAACTGAACTGGTAAACTTTCTTACATCTATGCATATTGGTAAACTATCCAGAATTGTTATACTTTCATTCTCTTTTCCACATGAGTGAGTTCCCCGAGTTCTGCACCTTTTCGCGGACATTCGATCATGGTTAACCATGTACTGTCCACACTGGTCTGTTACAGTGACCGAGGCCGTTGGACACTTGCTCTCATACGTCACCGCAAGTGACCTGTACTGAACTACTCATAGTTATATCACACAATCTTCATTCAATATAAACTAGAGGCAGTTTGACCACATGCATATATACGTACGTTCTGTTCTAGAATTACACTACACAGCCTAAGCAAAGAACGCGGTATTACACTGGCGGACTCCAGAGCATAATTATCTCCGTCTTCCGGGACGGATCCCATTAGGTGTGTATGATGTGTGTGGTGGAGTAAAGGCACGAGTTGCCTTTGCCAGACTGCGTCATCTGTGACATCGAAAAGACGTCCGGTTGTCACTGAAAGGAAGGGTATATAATGTCTGTGTACGCTCCATTTTGCTTTATGGTTCGGAAACGTGGTCTGTTCACAAAGAAGATATTAACAGACTTGCTGTGTTTGACCATCATTGTCTCCGCTAACTGGCCCATATTAAGTGGACTGATTGCGTGAACAATGTGGCCGTCCGCCGGCGCGTATTCCGGAATGCTCGGGATGTGCGATCAATTGGTCAACTAATTACGTTGCACAGCTGGAGATGGTTGGGTCATGTTCTCCGTATGCCAGCTGAGGGTTTACCGTACCGAGCATTATATACTGAGACCACCAGCAATTGAGTGAAACCGCGTGGTGGTCAACCAACAACGTGGTCACGAAATGTGAAGACCTTGACTGCTCCATAGAACAAAGTGGGTAGATGTCGCCTGTCTGGATGAGGTCCTCGTGATCACCCAAACCACTGGTTAGAGACGCTACTCGAGATGGCGATGTGTCGAAGTCAATGGCGTACCTGTATCCATACCATTTCTAGTTCTTCAGCTTAGTCTTCTTTTATTAATGTTCAAACTTCTTAGTAACGTTTTCTTCTAGGATATTCCACGTCACTGTTGAGGTGAACGGCGTCCCGAGCCACAGTACCTTTTGGTCAGGCTCATGGCTGTTATGATGATGATGGTGGTGGTGGAGTAAGTCGTAGTAGATGCGAGCAGGCAGCTACAAATGAAGATAGAATACAAGGGTCTAAGTTAAAACCTCAAGCGTCTTATTGTTACATTACTATGGTTGCAGTGAAAGTTAGACATCAGTAACTTAATGTTGGAACATGAGCGTAAATGTTTGTGCAGGGGTAGACGACAGCATAGTACGAAATATCTTCATGATCTTCTCCCGTACTCACAGGATACTTGTGTATATGTAATTGTCTCATGGAACTCGCCACATCAAGGAGGCCGGTATTTACTGGGTTTGCAGAAAAAATTACTCAGTAAAACACAATCTTCATTGTCCGACTCGCACGTCCCCACACTATAGGCGCGCTTGCGTTTATGGACCGGAATTCCAGTTAACAGCGCCGCGGCCGTTCCCACTCACACGTCGTACACGCTCCTGCCTGATTTGTTTGTATGAGTGACGCTTTTTGGCTCGGGTTTTTCGCTCGCCATTTCTCTCCCCGTTGGTCCGACTTCGTTGAGCGATGACTCTTCCGGTCGCCCGTGTTCTGCGCACTCCACCCGCTGTGGACTTTGTTCATATCTCACCACCATATCGAGATTTTCCACCGAGTGTTGGAATAATGGAGCCTCCGACTTGATCACCGATCACATTTATTGAAGCATGCATCTGGAGTGGTACGCCTAACAGATGTAAACTTGTGCATGAGAGCGAGAGGTTCACGGGCCATAACAAGTACGTTGACTCTCGCGGTTTCGTAGGCCTTGTTCCATACCGACGTTTCAGTATATAGCTTGAGTCATCGGGCTGCCTGGTTGGAATGAAGATTCCGATGACTATGTTTGCTGTTAACAAGTGGATGCGATGAATGGATTTTGTGAGACTGTGCCTGATATCACAGAGTCTGTAGATTGTTGCACTTTTCCAACCAGCAGCAAGGTTTCTAACTGAAACGGTTCCCTTTCTACCTCCGGGAAATGATTCACCTTGTATTTGGGACGACAACTAAATAATTCAACATGTTCCACCAGGAGATCGTATTCAGACAGGCACTTACAGCGCTTTAAGGGCACGATGTTCGATTGAACAAGCTGGCTTGGAAAGGATATGCCGGTAGTTGGTTTATGATTGTGAAGCGTAGTATTCGTAGCTGTGCATGAGAGAGACATAATTGAGTGTAGGAACACACTCTCATTGACTGACATTCAAGCTTCTTGATCTCATCGCTGCTGTCCATATCTGGATCGAAGAAGGGCATTCCGGTTTATCCCGTTAATCGACTGTAGCGATGGGCCACAATTTTGCTTGACTATGACTTTGACATCCATTACCGTAACACTGGTGGGCTCGGTCAAACAGACGGTCTATTGCGCATCATCAGTAATCAGCACGTGCCCGAGGACGACAGTTCCACTCTGGTCATCCCGGTACAAACAGGATGAAGGCAGTCGCTCGCGGTTACGCCTATTGGCCCGGCATGGATGGCCATATCAAGGATTTAGTAAAACAGTGATCAAAGTGTCAACAGGCTGCCAAACTACTCACCAGACAGGATCCCATACTTTGGCAATCACCCATGGGTCCATGGTCACGTCTCCACCTGGATTTCACTGGTCCGATCGACAGGGTGTCCTACCTCGTCTTAGTCGATGCATATTCCAAGTGGCCTGAGATAGTTGCACTTTCTCCGGCGACATCCCTCAATACGATCGCTGTCCTGCATCGCATTTTCAGTCAACATGGATTTCTCAACATTCTCGTGTCGGACAACGGGACACAATTCACGTCTTCACACTTCTGCCGCCGTTCACTCGTCATCAGTGGGTGGACGGATTTCATCAGAAAAATTTCGGAATCAGTGCGCATCATACGCTATCCTACCCGCTTCCCGCCGCTGAGATTTCGGATTATGCGATGGAGGCCAGTTCTTATAACGCAGGGAATCTTTCAAGGTTTTGTTTTGTTATCTCCTTTCGCAACCGAGAAAGTAATCCTGTATTTTTTCAACACTGAGATAATTAACCAGAGTGACAGTTTATCATGACATTATTGGCACACAGTAACGTTGTCTACACAGGCATATATCATCAACAGTTCATTGAAAACAGACGACTCCGGTAACTTCGAAAGGGTTAAGCCGAAACTCATGAACAGTACCACAAGTTTCGAAGCCAGCGTATCCCTTCTGCTGCCGGAATGTACTACCTCTGTTCTGGTAGATTGATTGGGGGTTTCCTTACGGAGTATGAATGTAACTGCAGATCAATGGAGCCGAGCTCTAGATTGAATAAGTTTTGGCAGTTTTGTCTGTTTAAATACAGTTTGAGGGTTCAACGTTTTGCATTCTAACAATGTTATCTGAATGTGGTTTCACAGCAAGCTACTAGTGAACGCGTCACGAACTGGATCGTATCGGTTATGTACGGCCATTGTATATTTATTGTCGCAATCTTCGGCGAAACACTTCGGGTTTTGACAAAGCTGGTCAGGAAATTAAGTACATTCTTCGGCATCTGGTAGCAAACACATTGCTAATGTTTCCTTTCTACGCTTTACTTGTACGATCTGAAGAGTAGGGCTCACTTACCTTTATACTCCTGTAGACGGACAGTGAGGCATAATTAGGGAGACTTTCTCAGTTGATTCGGTTTGTTAGACTCACTGATACCAATGGATTCGTTGGCCTGAAGTGGTTAATCAATGAGGGTCAGTATCAAACCGTTATGGTCTTACTTACGGGTCCACGATAGGAATAACTACAATATAACTAAATTTTGGTTAAGTAACTCCTAGTGAATGCACAGTGAGGACAGACACCTAGATTAAGGCGTTAATCGTCTTATAGCTGCAGTGCACTAACTGAGATGGGGGGACAATTGATGACATGTATATAGGAATGTTTGTATAGGGAGACAGCAGAATAATACGATGAAAATCATTGACAATACATAGGACCATCTACTACGCATATGAACGCGGTGACGTAGGATAAAACGAACAACGGCATGCTCTCTTGCCATGTAATGACCGCTTGCGTCCCGTAGAACTAACTGCAGAGCCACTATCATTTATGGCTCAGCAGCCTGATTAACGAAGCAGTGGATACCGGCGGTCGAAACTGTTTCAATGGCTCCTGTTTTCATTGAGACAGACTGAACACTTTCCTCATACCATTGCATCTGCCATCTCATCATGTTACGAAAAGTCCTTCAGTAGGGCAAGTTTTTTTTGTCTGATTCATCAGTTCCCCGCCACTCGTGCACTCACGTTTATGCACTGCATTTCCAGTCCACAACGCAGCATGGTTTTCATTTAAATTTCATGTGCATTTCCCTCTGATCTCGTTCATTTGACTGACATTATCTGTCTTCTCTAGTTTGTTGAACCGATTTCGTCGAGTGATGACTCGCTCAATCTCTCCTGTTGTTCGTGATCTGTCCGCTGTGGGTTTTAACCATCTTCCATCGCCATGTTGAGATATTTCGCTAAGTGTTCGAATAACCGTCTGTCCGACCAGATCATCTATCATACTAATGTTGTCAACATGCTTGTGTGCTTTTACGGGGAATTCAGTTATCATTCATGAATTCGCCATCCTATGGGAATAGTAGTGTTAGTTACAGTACTCCTACTATTAACTCGCCAATATGCCCGTTTATTTTGGACGTAACCTCTACATGAGAATCTTACCATCTGTAATCTGGGGACGTGCTGAATGGATTCAAGGTAATCTACTCAGTTATCCGGAAACCAGTGCATTCCTTATCAGTTTTGTTGTGAACTTCTACTTGCTGGACATAAAGCTACCATTGATCTTCAGTTTGACCAGTCAAATTGTGGGATGCTTTCCCAGGAGTAACTGTTATATGGAACAATTTCAACAGTGTTCTCGACAAGCACGATTGTTACCCAGTTGTTTCCTATGGCGCGTTAGTTTATGGTGATTTCTTCCCTAGTGATTTGGTTGATCGCACGTATTCCCAAGGCTAGGGCAGTGTTCGCTAATCTGAGGCATCTATGGCGACAGAGAGGTAGTTCTCTGAAGCTTAAGGGTCGTGTATATCAAACAACAGTGAGGACTGCATTACTGTTCGGTAGCGAAACCTAACCGCTCAGAGTAGAGGACGTGAACAGTCTTCAAGCATTTGACCACCGATGTCTGCGTTCAATCACTCGTATCGGATGGCATCAACGAGTAAGCAATGAGGTGGTTAGGAATCGGGTGTTCGGCACTGATTGTCAAACGAGTTATTTCGTTCAATCCTTACACTTGCACAGACTTAGGTGGTTAGGTCATGTACTAAGGATGCCAGCTAGTCGTTTGCCACATCGAACACTGTTTGCGGACGCTGCGGCCGATTGGCGCAAGGTGCGAGGTGGTCAGATGATGACCTGGCGTAGATAAATGAAATCGTTCACGAAGGGGTTGGTCACTGTAGATCGGGTTCGTCTCCTGGGCTGGAGCTCTCGCGACTCACCGAGTCTGTGGATTGAGACGTTAGATGAGATGGCGGCTAACCGAGCTCAGTGGCGTGAATGTTGTCGTTGTTTGTCCGAGTTATCTGTGAAGTAAGTGCACTTAATGATGCGGAGCAGTGAAAGCCATAATGAAGCTGTCTTGCTGATGACACCTTACTTCCGCTTACAGCTAAATTGTTTCTTTACAAAGTGTAATCACCTTGGTGGTAATTGTTTGAACATAGTCGTAGCTATTTTTAGTAGTTAAGTCTTTCCTCTTCCCCTCTTTTTTTTCTTCCCACTTTCTTTACAAGATCTATTTTTTTCCTCTTCATGGTTGTGTGGCAGTTAAGCCTCACTGTGAACCACTGATGTATTGCTGTCTATGGTGGTGATGATGATGATCTTGACAGCCGTTATGGAACAGTGTCACTGAACGAAGCAGCAAGGTGTTTCTTCTTTTACTCGCTTTGTAGTTTCCTTCAATCATGAATGTCAACGCTTTATCGACACACGGATCATGCGTCCTAGCCAACACCAGTCTGTCTTGTTTATACAGTTTGTTAATCGCGTTTTTTGTGTGCAGTGTTTTCCTATCCTCTGGTTTCTGTTCGGATTGCTTCACTCATCTTTTGTTCACGTTGCACAGCTTTTTTCCATCCGTCGTTCTCTTTATATTGCAGTCACTAAAAAATATTGTCAGTCCGAAGAACGGTGAACCGCTTATCGCTCCCATTCAGGATTTAATCACTGCTACACATCTGTTGACACTGAAAGACGTGTTCTTCAATCGAGACCAGGCATGTCTCTTGGCCGCCCAAATTATATCTGGTAGTCACCTCTCACAACCTGTTGGTTTGCCCAAACCGGCTATTCAATGGGTGAGTGTGTGTTTATCGTCACCATTTCTTCTCTCGTCCGGTTGTCTTGTGTACAGGCCGATAATCGTGTTGTGCTATCGATACACCCCACCAAATTTTAGATCTCAGTTTTAGGTTCCGAGGCCTTCTACTATTTATCCAGCCTACATGTTTCTTTAGTCATCATGTACTCACAAGTACTTTTTAACTCGATGTGTTTGCCCTGTTATCCTGATGAATAAGTTGAATAAGCTGGTTTGCCGGTTGTCAAAACTTCTGCTCATTAGGATGCCAGACAAGGAGAAATAGAGATGCCTGCGTTCGTTGCGGTTATTCCATACTACTTATGCTGAGCTACACTGGGGTGATCTGGTGTGGAAAACAGATCCCGATCATGTCGCATCACTTGCACACCCAGACATGAACAGATTGTCCGTCGCTATCACCACTCTCATGCACGTCCTCATTGAGTTACTTGACTCCGCGTGAGATACACATGCAAACGTCACAACTTTCTCCGCCACCGATTACGTTCACTTTGGACACACAGGTATACTGGTCCGCACATTTGCACGCCGTCTGCATCATTTTGTAATGTGCCTGTTCTGTTGTCATTCCGGATGACTGGTTTCCACATTTAGTTAGCTATAAAATGTTCTCAGCAGCTGTCTATCTTCGGATTCTTGGCCAAGAGGTAGCGATTTATTTGCTCCTTTTTTAAAGGGTTGGCGTTAATTACATTCGCATCCATAGTATGCGTGATTTTTTAAACCAATTACCTACTCTAACTCGCCACATTGTGAGCACCAAATCAGAGGTCTGTTGGTCTCTCTAATTTACGTTACCACATTGCTCCTATGACTGGACCGATGCTCTTTGAGAATTCGATTCCGGATTGCTAATCTGTTCTTCCTCTGATATTCCCTATGCTTTCTATTTCATTGTCCGGCTCGTTCTCGTGTTTGGATTTAGCCCACTCGATTATGGACAGGCAAACAATTGTTCAATCTGATCCTCTCCCCACATCCGTCTACGGGTGTTAAGATCAACCTACGCGTGCCGACCAAATCAATCTATTCCTCAAAAGGCGAGGAAATGTGCCCGAATGATGGTTGTAAGTTGAGGATCCGTCCGTTGCCATCACCAGCGACGCCTGTGTTATGTACTCTTTGTTGTTAAATGGTATATACTTCGATTTACTCTCAGCAGTCACTAACATAAAACCAGACTGCACATAACAACAACAGTTGAACGAACGAACCAAAAGTTTTGATCTTTCCTCTGCAAATAGTACAATCAATTCCATGGCAAAGAGATTGATTGCGTCATCGCCTTCTGCGCACACAAACCGGCCGATGTCTGATTGACATTGCTGTACTAATCACTAGCACTTTCAGGCTTCGATTACGTAACCATGTCTTGAACGCATTGACACGGTCAACTAGATGGTCGGTTGCTAAGATATGTCTGGCAATCGATGGGGCTGGGATCTTCGAGCTTGTTACAGTCAGCAGATCGTTTTTTAACATTACAGTTGATAATCCCCTAAGGATGTTGTCTGCCATACACTGATGCAAGTACCGATTTGTTCTGCCAATGTTGACGTCATTGCAACTGTACTTGAACTGGTGTATTACGTGGGAGGAAGACTGATCGGTTCAGTGTGTATTACCATCTTGCAGCATGTCTTTTTTTGTTGACTAAATGGATAAAGGGAACTCAATGTTTTAAACTGTATACAGTTATTTTATATGACTTTACTTAACCACCTCTCTCTCTAAACTGGTCCTTCTCGTTATTTATCACATGACAACTTTCCAGTTACAATTTGCTGTCCTCAACATAACTGCTCGCGGCATTCTCTTTTGACTAATGAATCATTTCCTTCTCTGATGTGACACCCGCCTGAACACTGGCAGAGCGCTGTATCAGCAAACGAGGATGTAGTATAATCACACAAAAGTTAATCATCCTGATCGATTACTCTTATTCGATCAATGCTTTACGATTAGTGGAAATACAGTTTTAATTGATATGCGTTATTAGCCTGACTACTACCGTTTAGATTCAAAGCAATAGTAGCGTTTACATTGGTGGTAAGGCCATGGCTGAAATCCTGTTGTTAACTTCTAATTAATAATACATGCATAATTATGATCTTCCAAAAAGTAAGCTTTTCAAGGAAGTGTATCATTTTGCTGTTAGCGCCAATTAAAAGCGTTAGTTGTATTTACATTTCTGCCCGTAACTTTGTGTACTGAACATACGGAAAACAAAACGCAGGTGGTCCACGCCAATCAATTTTATCTGTGTATTGTTCTACCATTTTTTCACGTTCATTGTAATCCCACTCCGCATCCAAATCCAGTTGTGCTCATCTACAATAGCGAACTGTTGGCCGGTTGTGCAGACAAAAAGCTGCTCGGAGGTGGTAGCAAGTCGAGCATCTTCTACAGTCTGCTGCGTGACTATGGTAGTGAGGTTTGTGCGGATGCCATATGGCGTCTGGGGCGCATCTCGCTGTTCTACCTCGCACACCGCGGATTCTCCATCGGACTGGGTGAAGTGATGCCCAGCGACCAGCTGGTTTTGTCCAAAACTAGACTTATCAGTTCCGGGTAAGTTCGGTTCGTCACTTTCAGCGTTAACATGATATCTCGAACTCTACAATGTCTGCGAGTATGGTTTCAGTCTATTGGTATGTGCTTCATTATCTCACCAGGACGTTTTTAGAAATCTTCGACAGAGTTTCGGTCTGTTATGCATATTCTCAAGGGAAGGGAACGAATTCCACCTTTTGCTTTGAACTATTCGACTATTATCGCATTATTAGGTCTGACGCTATCGTCTTTAAAGTACCAGTGACCCATCCCGATGGTTTAGGATAAAAACCGAGGTGCTAACATACTGCACCACTCGTCTCCAGTGATGACTGTTCAGCTTTGCCGATCCACTCGCACTGATCCGTATTTAGTCTCCGTCATCACAAAAGTCGGGTTGCTCGAACTTCTTTCTAGATAGTTGAACCGATGCTCTCCAAACTCAGAACAATCCACAACTATGCAGCAAGGTGAAATTTCAATCCATCTGCGGTTACTTCATCCATGACTACATCATGTGCTTTATTCCGAATTTCAGTTGAAAATGGTGCTCTTTGCGAACACATGCGCCCAATGCTCCTGCCTGTTCGAATGTTGTCGTGAAAATGTAAACAGGTGTGACTTGTGTAGCGTTCGTCTTTAGGCAGATGTATTCGTTGTCGTGTCTTATGGAGCAGTTTGTTATGTTTTGGGCGTCCGCCTCCGAAAACCCACGTTTAAATCGTTTAGCCCACGTTTGTGCAGCTTTCTTGTCTGTCCTCAATAACTCCGTGTTGTAACGTTAGTGAATACGAACTCATTAGGTATTGCATTGCGTTGTGCATTATATATTAAATCAACACAACAGCTGGCTTCAGTGGCTTGGCTTCAGCCTTGACCGACGACTGTGTTGGTCACCTCATGACAGGTTCGGTCCATGCATATGTCCTGTCTGGTGCACTTGTTTGACCTTTAGGTGAGCGCCTTGTTGCGTGTCACAACTGAGATAATTTTGTCTCAAGCCGTTCGTGGCACTTCGATTCCCCACTTTTCTCACTTTGTTCTTCACATCCCAACAAGTTGACAGGAATGATTCAGCCTAGTCATTCTCTTTATAGCTCGCAAAGCAGAACTGAGCACTAAAGGCTTATCAAAAGTGACTCTGTAGACCCTATGGTCTGTTTATTACTCATTTCCTCGTTGGACACCGGGCGCACTCATTATGTCGGCGGAGCATGAACATTAACGATTGTGTTCTTTCGCAAAATGGTGCGAGGAAACGTCTATATTAAACTGCCCAATACATTTCTGCATGCCATCGAGGCTTGAGTACCATGCTCACTAAAGGTTCATTGGTATACTATTTTTCAATTTTGTCGTTTATCAAGTCCCGAGACAAGCACCATTCATAACGTATTCGCCCACTTGTGTGTATTCTAAAATGTCCGGATTCTCGATACTGTACAGTTCGGTGAGCTCGTGAGCACTCATTTGTAAAGCTCAACTGGCAATCACCTAGTTGCATGTTCGAGTCCGGTTGTCACGACATTCCCTATCTGTGTGTGAGCAGTATCCAGATCATATATGACATTGTGTATCACATCGTGCCGAACGTCTGGTGGTGTGTAAGCATAACCTACTGATGGGCTGGATACTAGCCCTAGTATGGTGATTCAAGCGGATTGAACTATGGAAGCAGTCGAAAATATTTAAGAAATTTGAAAAGCTGTCAAACAAAAAATAGTGGTTTCTCACTAAGCAGTTTCTTCTCTTTCGATCCGAGTCCCAGCACAACAATCTGAGAAACGGGAGACCAGTGTGAGTGAAGACAGGCCACATGATTAGGTGCGTTGGAATGTAATCGGAATAGAAACTAATGGTAAAGGAAATACAGAAGGCACAGACTGGGCTGCAGCCGTCTAGCTTTCTTCTACCATTTTTTTCCGTCTTCGCATAGTTTGTCGGTTTTCCTATTTATACCTCTGTAGTTTTCTAACCTTCAGATCAGATCACTCTGTTCTGTTCTGTCTGAACATGGGGATTATGTTTTTGTAGACATCTATTCTCCCAATCAGTTTTTATTTCCAGTGTATCATATGTGTGTTACAATTCGACTTTCCAGGACAAGGTTCACCGGTCCGAGGTGTCTATACTATATGTACCTCTTGAATGAGTGAATGTGTATTACTATTGTGTGCGAACCTCTTACCTTTGTTTGTGATGCTTTGGCTCCTTTGAGTTGATGTGATTCTCTGGTCGTCCACTGTCAACCACTGTCGTACAGACTCCGTTGTATGACAGCTTCAGTCTGGCGCTGAATGCCCACCACCTTCTCTACTGAGCTCCCGGTCGAGATGGATCTTATGTATGCTGTTTGAGCGATCGCTAAAGTGCACACCGTTTCTGTGGACCAAGCTTCATGGTGCGTAAAATAGCGTTGAAGACACCTGTCTTGGTTGTTGCCTTCATTGTTAGGTTTTTTATTGGTACAGAGCTCATCGCAGCTTGGTGTTAGTGATATTGAGTAGTGGTCAGCCACGTCCCTTCAATCCGTTATAGCGTATTCGTATTGCCCTAAAATTTCAGTTCGTCCCGACGACTTTCTGGTTCTCTTTTATTATTTTTTATAGTTCGTTCTCTTTTCCATCCTGTCTCTTCTGATACAATTGTTTCTGTTTACATCTTTATACTAGTTTCGCAACTTGCGATGATTACATTCGACAATACGAGAAAAATTCGCTCAAATGTAATCCAGGTTGCAGTATGGAGGACACTCTAGAGGTAAGTCTTTTCTCTCCAGAATTGTGTTTACTAATAAGTTACATAAAAATATACCTGCAAGCTAGCTGATTGCGATGCGTGCACGCACAAGCACGTCTGTCTCTCTCTCTTAATGCCATGGTTTTCCCTTGACTGATGACCCTTTTGCGCCCAGTTTGTTTCTATCAAAAACGATTCGATCGAGTTATGGACACTGTTTAACAAAAATTGGACAGGTTTGTTGACAGCGCTTATTCCACGCTCATTAAACTTATGTAATTAGACGCATTTAGTGTACATTGCTGACCTTTGATGACACGCGTCACTTATCCAGTCCCAAGTTCCTACTCGCTTCTGCGTGTGATCCTCACTGGCTTGACCGATTCTGCGCACTTTGTTTCGAAAAGTTAGATAAAATACTCTGTATGTGAAGCACGTGAAGTGGGTCATTCGATAATGGCATGGGCATTTCCATCATACAAAATGCTGGTGTTTCAGTCCATCTGTTGTCTGATCAATTAGAAAGATTCAATCGATCTTTCTTGATCACGCTTGCAATAGTTGGAGCCAAAGGAACATCATTTATTCCCAGTCTTTATGTTAGACTGAGGATATGTGAAGGAGAGAATGTCTTAGTCATTCGTCTATGGCGCATAAATGACAGAATCCGTCATTTATTTGTTTGCTTTCATTTGTTTTTTTTTCAAAGCCGCTTGTAGATATTTTTATGCACCTTTTCCTGATTGTGTGATGGCTGCGTAATCGTCACAGTAAACCGTGGTCACTCTGTAAACTCTCTTTTTAGACGAAATGTAGTACTTTTGGGTACTAGAATCAGTCTACCTGAGGCCCCAATGTAATTGATGCACGCATATCCGTCTTGAACTTTCTTAAAAAAGACGATCTAATTCACTGCATTACGTTGATATTGCTGGGGTGCCATAAGAACGAAATTCCTTTCCTCTGTAAGAAGAGACACCTGCATCAGATGAACACTCCTGCTCTCTTCGCAGAATGCGTTTCTTATCGGCAGGAGTACTATACCGTGTGGACAGTGCATGTGTGCGAAGAGCAGATCAACCCATGAGCACGAACTGTGTCTTAACCTCTGATCAGTGTCGGCTGAGCGATACTAGCTGCCTTGAGAATTTTTACCCTAAGGTGTACACACTCGTCCTACCGACCGAAATTTACCGATGGGGACAATTGGAAATATGGTAGGTATTCGTTTGGAGGGAGTCCCTTACATGTTCGAGCTTAATAAGCTCAACGAACGAAATAGAATTGATCTTTACACGAAAGCTAGTGCTTTTGGGGCGGATTGATTGAAGGGCTGAGCTCCAAGATAGGTAGGCGCATAAAAATGCACGTATGCATATTGTTAACCCCATGTGTGCGTGCTGGTTCCAGCATCCAATTTCATTGGACTCGCACATTACGTTAACCGTTTCATTGGATTCCTTTATGCTCTTTGGACGGAATCTAACCATTCTGATAGGAGATGCCAAATTTAAAGTGATGCATCACTCAAGGGACGTCAGTTCAGTGAAAAGTCTAAGTAATCTAGCAAAACTGTTTTTTATATGAATGGCAATATCAATTCATCTGTATAGAATACGCCTTCTTCAAAAGTGAAACTACCATTCCAAAGTTGGCAGAGGAGACTGTCCGTGTGTTCACTCTTGATGATGGTGTGTTAGATCTAGTGCTTGTTTTTACCCTCCTGTGCAGTTCATTAGGTGCCCATGGAAGTGCGAATGAAGTGATCGGCTGGCACATTTAGATGTGTCGCTTGTTAACCTGTGTCTTCCGTAGCTACGACGAAACTTGAACCGTTCTCCAGAAGACCAGTTCCACATGTCACATACCTATGTTCAGTCGCAATCGTTCTCGAGTGATATCGAGACTGCTTGCTCATTTCTCGAGAGGTCAATGTCTGTTCTGTTACCTTCAAAGTATTGATTTTCCAAGTGTACGCTCCAGTAGACTTTGTATCCACTGAATTTTCCAGGTGTGAATTACCTCCACTTGTTATGCAAAAGTTTTAAGTGTACTGTTTGATTCTAGTGGCTTGTTCATGAATTACACATGCCAGTTGGCGATTTGTTTTATCTTCAACACTGATCAGTGGGTAGGTTTGAAGGGGGTAGTTTCTCATGAAAACATTATTGCAAATCGGTTACGGTAGAAATTGCTTGATAAGGTTTGCTCAATGCAACTGTCGAGTGACTAGATGGTTCGCTGCCTACAAAAGAATATATATATATATATATATATATATATATATATATATAGGTCACTTAGAACTTCCTGACAAAACAGCTACAATGACCATTCAGACTAGCGATAACAACGTTTACTTAGCGATTACGAACTTGGAATTGGGACTTTGGCACAACCTTCATGTGTGGTTGATTGATTTAGGAGGAGTATGAATCATATTGACAGTTCCTTACAACTCGAGGCTCGATCAGTGGAACTCATTATAGTCATTTCTGAAATCAACAAGAAACTAGTCTGCACCGACTGAATATGCATAATGCACGCGTTGTCTAGTGAATTTTTTTGTATACGCCGATTGATGCGCATACACAACTTTTCCAGGAATATGAGGAATGTTTAGTGATTGCATTCTAGTCGTGTTGCTAAGTTTCTCGATTCGCTTTAGCGAATGGTTGTTTGTCTCTGTTGACCACCGGGCTGACAACAGTCTCAGCGTTGGCTGGTCGGACATGGTAGAGTATCCGTAGAATACACAAAGTGGTTTAAGGAGAGACGGATACGCTACTTGAACTGTCCTCATTCTACAACTCAACAAAGAACACATTAAGGGGCAACTTCAATTGACCGATGATTGCAATCACACGCGACTGATGGGAATGAATTCGACCTAAGAGCGATTGAATACCGGGCCTCATTTCGTTTGATGATGAGTTTACCTCTTCCTATTTTTTCAAAAATGGTCGGAACGTTATTATTTTGGTCAAGTAAATACGAAAAGTAAACTCGTGTTGTTTCACTAAACATTTACAGATTTGCTTTAGGGTTCTTAGAAATCGGAAGTCTGTGCATTGGCAGACCGTGAACGTCAACCAGTGTCGTGACTGTTTTTGAGTTTGCTCTGAAGTCCGGAAAAGTATGATATGTGTGACACAGAAGCGTGTTGTTCCTTGCTAATTTGTGCACAAGATTTCAAGGGGACGGGGGTTTCACTCATTTAAGGAATTACAACTTCAGGATATGTTGGCGGGCATTCCGGTTCGAAGGTTAAAATTTGTTCTTGATTTACTGGACAATTGAGCATTCGACAGACCGTTTTTAACGATGAAATGGTGTTTTACTATAAGTTTTGTTGAAAGTGTTGCTGTGACCGCAAGAACGCTTGGCCTGATGACCCGTTTGTTGCGCAAGCTCCCGTATAGGACGTCAAAAATCAAACCACAAACGCGTACGCTCATTTGCACGTCAGACGTGCATTCACACACATCACTGTCATTCACCTTGGTGGAACTACTGCCATAGCACGTACACACTATTCCGATAGTCTCTTCTTGTCAATCGTCTTCTTGGCGTTCGGAGCTTGCCCTTTTGTTCCTGAATGTCGCCTGTGGGTAATATATTACTTGTGAGTAGTACACTACTCACAACGAAACTACCTATTATACAACAGTGTCACGGTAATCGTATTGGATATACGAGTAATCCCAAAGTTGTGTGCCCACGTCTTAACTACTCAAATTCACTTTGTCATCATAATTGTCGACCGAACTGTTGAAACCATTCCATAATTTCATGGATACTTCTCATTTACTAGAAGTCATATCTAGACTGAAATTTGCTGTGAAAATCGGCTATTATTACTCACGATAATCAAATCGCCGTTCCTGCTGTAGCTGACCTAACAATCATTTCTTTCCGGCAGCCTGTTGATTAGTGGTACTCGTGACGCATTTTCGTACGTTTAACGAACCGATATGAGGATCACAGCATGAATATAGTGCTCTAGTAAACCAACTATCAAGAGAATTAAGATGGGTCTACTTCAATGTAAATGGTTGGAATGCCTCTAAACACTATCTCACACTTTCAAAACTATCTGAAACGAGTCAAATTTGTATTAATTTCAGTTTTTCGACCGTTGATACGATATCGTACAGATTGATAGTTCGTGTGTAATAATTAAGTTTAAAAACGCCACATATTACAAAGTGTACTAGCTGTTCAGCAAACGAAAGTAGTCTTCTTCGGGCCATTGAATTGCTCTCTTTTCTTAAGCTGAAAAATTTGACCAAATCATAACTAACAAATATGTGAAGTGCAAAATTTGTATTCACTAGGGATGGTACTCAGACTGTTGTCCCTATTGTTACGTGCACGATGACATACACTTAGACCTTTACCCACGTAGGTTCTTGTATTTCTATAAACTTGGTTTTTAACGCTTTGCTTCCTCTGTTGTAAGCTACTTAGTTTCCTTTCGTTAATAGTAAAGCAAAAAGTTTAGGGGAGAAAAGGTTCGCAGTCTCTTCTGACTTTCTGGAGGGCCACTGTGGTCTCGCTATTTTCCTGGAAAGTATTCAAATAATCCTACACATCTGTTTTGCAATGAAAAGGTACACCATCAGATTGAAACTGCAAATCATTTTGCACTTTGAAAGACAGTCATTGACTGGTAGGCATCAGATATCCTACGAGCATATGAAAATAGGGACTGTGACAACAATAAGTAACCAGTTGCTTTTGCTTGTCACAGATATCTGGGGAAACCAGGTAAATAGTAGTTGAGTATACCAACCCGAAAGTGGCTACACTAACACTGTATTGTTTGCGTTGGAAGTTGGAAGGCCACGAATTTTCGGGACATCGTTCTGAACTGTTTTGATCATTTTGGACGGAAAATATCTATGTTGAGTCTTATTGCAATAAGTCCTAACTCGGATCATTGACAGTATGATCCTAGAAGACCAACTCGCTCCTTTCAGTTGATTTAGTGACGGTCAGTACGTGAACCGATTTTGTGTCATTACAAGGTGGAATTGTCCACATCGTGGGTGAATCCCTCACTCTGGTCTGCACCCGTGTACGTTTAACATCCTACGTCGAAGTTGGGACAACTCATTCCACCTTCTGTATATCAATCGGCAGCCAATCGCTTTGTCTTTCAGCAGTCGACATACTGAGCTCAGTAGAATTGTACTGAACAAAGTGTGACGATGTTAGGTTAAGTGGGTGGTATTCATCAAAGGTCACATAGTCGATTGACGCCGGGAAGTACCTTTTGAGCAAGCCTTTCAGTTGAAATTCTTTTGATATAGTTTGTACTCTAGATTTTGCTATCGGGTAAGCACTTGTGAAACAGAAGTAAACTGTTCCATTCACTCTAGTAAATATGCAACTAATCACGGACAACAGCCATACTCTTCCCGTGTCAGGTCCTAGCGATCTAACCGACATCAGTTCGCAAAAGTAAAACACAGATTATATACATCAGGCAACTGAAAACCGACTGTGAATTGACACGCATAACTTCATATTGTGTATTACATACTGAAGATCACAATAATCCGTTGGGTTACTTCGGTCGCCGTTGTGTATACAATACTGGCCGGTGAGTTCGCATAAGCGTAGCTTCGGTGAAGACTGTCAACTTTGGATTTCGATGGCCTAACAATATGTTAAATGTGTTGAATAGACCAATTAGGCGACCTGCTACCATGATGCACTTATCAATCAATAGCATGGAGTTTTGGACAGCCGGCTCACCAGTTTTAGAAGATTACGTCATTTGTTTTAATCACTTCAGAACTTGTTCGGTCGATGTAAACGTCACTGAAACTGTAAATGAGGCGGTAGACAACGTCAGAAACAAAACAGTTAAACAAACTCTGTTAGCGTTTATGTAGAGCTAGCGTTTTGTTGATATGAAGTAAGCACGATTGTGTAGCGGCATACTTACGAGCTAGAGCCAAAAAACATTCTTCTTACGAGTCGTATGCATTAGCTCGTTGCTCTTTTTTCGTCGTAATATGAGCCTGGATGGATTTATCGAAGCAATCATTTGCCGGTAGAAAAAAATCAATATCTCTGTTCTGCTTACAACTTATCGGAGGCCCAAATACTCTCAACAGGGTTTTGCATACAGTCGGAACAAACCGGAGAACTGAGGGTACTGGTCACTTTGTAGTCTGAACGCTCTGACGTACGATCTGCACCTTTAAAAAGGAGCTAAACTGTCATTCGATTCTACTTCATGAAATTCAGAGGTTGAGTTAAGTATAGTTAATGGTGATTGAAACGCAAGTCAAAATGATTGATATCAGGAGAATTCAAAATACCACTAATCCCCCATTGTAAATAGTGTCCGAAAACTTGCTGTTCAATCAATCCCAAGATGTCCGCTTTTTTCAGGCCTAACAGACCACCAATATCCATGTCATCTATCTGTCCGGACGCAACTCTTTCCAAATTGAATGTGTTGTTGTGCATACTAAGATGATAGGATATTTGAGGTGTCTAAATGGAATGCATACATGACTGTGCCGACTGGAGGTAACCTCATTTAAAAATTCTGCCGCTCCATAGAGGAAAACATTTATAAAATGGGAATCAACCTCAATGGAATAAATTACTTCTGCATCTCTCGAAGCGTGTGCTAAGGTTTCTGTTAGTTCGAAGAAGTCTTTCAAGCACTTGTATGAGTAACACTGTAGACAGAATTCAAAATGTCCACTAACCAACCAGCAACCTCAATATACGTAGAATCAATTGTGCATAAGACGGGATGTGTATTTTTGGAGCATCTCTCGTTCGAGACACGTTCGTGCCGATTGGCTTCAGTAGTCAGTACTTAATTTCAAATTTATGTCCATGCAACAACAGTTTCTTGAGTTGTCTTGCAACCGGCCTTTTTTGATTTTTTTTATTGTCAAACGTTTTATCTATTTTAAACTTTCGCTGATCTTTACGTTTTATCATTTGAAATGCACCCTACTCAATTCGTATTCTATTGACACCGTTCCGTTCCGGTCATTGTTCAAAGTGGGGCACGAAAATTTTTGTTTCGTTTCATCCCCCAGATTTCTTGCATCGTTAAACAACATAACCTCCTTTTTAGTTTGACTGTTTTTCTAATTTATTCTCAACAGTTAAGGTTATTCTCTGTCCTTCTTTCAGTCAAACTTGAGTCAAGAATTATCCAAAATCCGAGACGAGGCTGGAGCTGCTTGTAAACGTCAACTGCATCCATCCAATTCACCGCTGGTTATGGCTCAATGTGGTTCAAAAGGTCTGTGTGTGGTCGTTGACTCTCATGTCTACATATTTCAGATGCTATATGTGTATCCGTCATGAAGTGCTCTCCATCTATTGTCTGTCTCTATTTTCCCACTATTACAGGCTCATTTTTGAACATTTCACAAATGATCGCCTGTGTCGGACAGCAAGTAATCGGAGGCAAGCGAGTACCGGACGTCATAAACGGACGAAGCCTTATTCACTTCCCGCGTGGTTCACGCACACCAGAGGCCAAAGGTTTTGTGGGTAACAGCTTCTATTCCGGACTCACTCCATCTGAATTCTTCTTTCATGCAATGAGCGGACGCGAGGGTCTGACAGATACCGCAGTCAAGACTGCTGATACAGGCTACATGCAACGTCGTTTGGTCAAGGTATGCGAGGTGTTTGATATGCCATTTCAGTTGACGTTTTATTTCTTCTTATCAGTAAGCTTCTACGTCAATCAACTAAGTAATCAGTACACATCTTACATGATGCGTCATCACATGAGAACTGTAGTTGAGCCAACGTATTCTAGTTTAAAAGATCTTACTGGAATGGTAAAATTCTACGTCTACTATCGCAGTCGCTTAGTGGGTAGCTTCGCCAAGTACAATCATTGATGTTTCTGGAGCAACTATCCTGGCACATAAACCACAAACATCGTGTACTGGAATCTGTCATGTTTTGCAACTGTGTAGAGGACAACGCATAGCTATCTGATACGTCTGACTTTTTGTACACTGTTCTTCGTTTATCACAGGCTGAATAGACTAGGAAATACTACCCTAGCAATCAAACGACAGTCAGTGATCCATCCTTCCTCACTAGAGTCACAGATGGATTGAACACCTGAACGACTTTTCATCTGTCGAGCATTCTGGATCATTATATTTTGTCATTTTGTCTAATGATTTGGCCGATTCGTTGTCTAGAGTGATGAAAGTGGAACAAGAATGTACTTATGTAAAAACATTCTCTCGGATGACTCTCCACATGCATGGATTCGATCATGTATTTTTTGTTTCAAAATAAGTTGGAAATACTATATACTTAAAAAACTAAGCCTCTGTTCGGGCTATCTCGCTGTGAACGTCTCTGTCAACATGTAAAATAATGGAGCACATGCACACCAACCTGTCTACTGACTCCACTAAACATCCCATTTGTGCAAAACACGAACGCACTCAGCAAGCTCTTTTTTATTGAGTGGCCTATCAAAACTGAATCACTCATCTCATCCTCATCATTTGTTGACACTGTTGATCAATTGCCATTGATTTATGAATTGACGATGAACACTGAGCAACGATTAACCATACAGTTCACGCATAGCCTTCCGTGTTATTCTTTGCGTACGGGTTTAACAAGTGCAGTCAACCAATCTTTCTGACTGATTGGTAACCAAATGATAAATCAAGTGGCGCTCACTCAATCACCCGTCAACACGCGTGATTGGAAAAACGCTGGAGAATTGTTACTTGTGTTGTATTGGTGTTTTGGAAACAGTTGGTAGAAGAGCTAGCCAACATCAACCTCCAGACAAGTGTAACGTCAATAGAAGACAGATTTACAGCTTCACTCCCATTAAAGTAACACTCGATACTGAAAAGCAGGGGCGAAACACCTCTTGAAAATGTCCGGAAAGTGTTGTTGCCCCTTACTATCATTGGCAATGCGGTTTGACTGTGGTTTTGATGGATTCAACCTTGAAAACATCTCACTACAGGTCTGCGAAGGCATCAAACGAATAACCGCTTCAATTCACAGGTGGATGTAATATTTGTGGATTATGTTGGATCGTCACCTTGGTTACGCGCTCAGTCGCTTGACTCAAGACCGAGAAATGAGAAGAGACGCATCAACGCCGTTTATTGAAAGAGCGAGACGAAATTAGGTCACAGAAGTTCTAAATTGATGGGACGAAACGATTATCAAAAATGGCCGACAGACACAAGGCGAAATATATAACAGTCAGGGTGTCAGAGCAAATCACGTAACAGGGGGCATCAGAAAGCAACGCGAGTAAAAACACAGTCCAGATAGCGCACAAGCGTTCGACCGCACACCTGCAGTCTGAGTGGCTGAGTGGAACCATACCATCATCCACGACGATATCATCCGAGCTGGGCCGGCCGGTCGATGTGGCGTGATGCGTCTTGGCTGTCTCGTCAGGAGATGCTCCTCCTAACAGGTTACCTTACTAAACGCGCAGAAAACAACGTTATAAGTATTATAGAATCGGTGTTACAAGATTTAATCTATTTTCCCTCTTCTCTTCATTGTGGAATCCGAATTAATGCAAATGCACTTTGTGTAATATTGTTTACAATCCGCTGTGTACTTCTGGTGTATGTGCACTGTCATGGTTCATCTTAAGACAGAAATGAACGTTGGGCTTTGTTTAATTCAACGTTTACTCTTCTATTGGTGAAACTACCTATTGCAACCATTCAGCTGGAACCGACTTTGGCGTTATGACAGGCGTTCGACTGCACGACATAACTGTCTTGTTTCGTTGAGCTCTTCAGGATCATTTATATCGACGCCCTGTTTTCGTGATTTAAGTGTTGATCATTTCTCTGTGTTTGGCGGATTGTCATCTCGTTGTGTCGTTAAATGTCACTCCATCCGTTTGATCACTACTTTTTTCTGTGCTCAGTTCCTGGAAGACCTAGCCGTGGCCTACGACAACACAGTGCGTGACAGTCGTGGGGATATTATCCAGTTTTGCTACGGTTCTGATGGTTTGGACCCCTTAGA
Source organism: Paragonimus heterotremus (assembly GCA_013368495.1). Taxonomy (NCBI): domain Eukaryota; kingdom Metazoa; phylum Platyhelminthes; class Trematoda; order Plagiorchiida; family Troglotrematidae; genus Paragonimus; species Paragonimus heterotremus. Next base: position 121,948 of record LUCH01000956.1, on the reverse strand, counting down.
AATGGAAACAGACAAGTTTCCGGTAGATCTAGTCAAAGAACTGGCCAATATTCGGGTAAGTAACCTTCTCATACATCACAAGCTGTACATTTATTGGCAGTCATTTGGCGTCCAATATTTTTTTCATGTTCGTCTGTTTTCTGTTTTCATATCGTTGCAACTTTCATTTGATTCTATTAGACCAGTCTTCCGTGTCGAGATGAGGAGCCAATGAACCCTGACCAGATCGACTTGGCCGTAAAGACCGCCTTCACTCTGGACGCGTTTAAAACCATGGGGCCGATCGTTGAATCAGAAATCAAGTACGTAATTCGGTAGTAAATTGAGCAGTCAGTTTCTGTCTCCGGTCTGTTTGTGGCCGCGTTTCCTAGTTTTCTCATTGAGTGTTTTTTTCTCGCTGAACGCTGTCTGAAATGTTTAAGCTGTTGTTCTCCAAGTGGATTGGTCCACTCCGAATAAATAATTTCTCCGGCGGACGAGCTATCGTAGACACAGTAACAGCGGGTATTTTGAACTGTTGCCGCCTGATGCGTCGCGTAATTGAAACGTCGTGAGATTATTCATCTTGGTAAATACTTTCTCACCACAGCAGCCCCCTAAATAAAAGTCTGTATTTGAACAAGTTGACCAATTTTTAGTATCATATGTAAGGTTGTCAAAGAGATCTAAACAACCACACACAACCAGTGTTGGATGCATCTGATAAGCTAGTGGTTTCTCCGTTTAATTTGTCGATGAATATGTTTATTAGTTTGCTGACTAGCCGTCATTATACGACTATTGGTTTCCCCATGATGATGGCATTATGACGATCGCCGTGTCGCATCTTAGTTCTTAATCCCCAAATTGAAATAGGTAGAACAAGAGAAGGGTGATATAAACCTGTACACAAATTACTCTCAAACCAGGTGCCAACCCTGGCCAGTTTGGATTTATCCACCAAAGGCAGTCTGATGTGCATCGTGCCACCACACCTATGAGATTACTGGTAGACTACACGGATTACCCCAATTTCCATCGAGGGTTCCTCCTAACTGTGTCAGATAGTGCTCACCTCTCACTGACAGTAAATCAGTGACTCAAATCATTGATTAGCCGCCGTACAACCATGAGTAGAATAAGTCCCAATTGAAAAACGAAGAAGGAATGGATGGAACCTAATTACTAATTATATTTACGTGTAGACAATCACTGAAAATCAAAGCACCTGTGCCTTACAAACAAACAACTGAGCTGTGGGTGGAAAAAAAGCTTCATCAGAAAGACGGCTTCCACTTTCCCGCGTCATTATCGATATCCAAGAGCGACACCAGGTGTTGTTATCTCCGTTGCGCGTCTCATTTTCTCAACACTGGATAAGTGGTGTTCGTTTGTCTTTTGGGCTCTCACACTGCGTTCAACCCTGTATCATTTGCTACAAGATTCCGGTATCCGTTCCAGTTTAAGAAATCAACCAAGCGTTTCCTTCACCAACAAAACAAAACGCGCATGTTTTAAGAAAGTTGTATTCTCTGAGGTAATGACTACTCTTTCCTGAGTAAAGTATCATAATGAGAGAGAGATCCATATTTCCGAGATACACCAGGGGCACTGTTTTTGATGAACCCATAACTCTGACTTTCGTGAGCAGTAGATTGCTCGTAACCTGCCTGTGACCGTGTCGAGGTGTCCGGATATCTTGTTTTCATTTATTATCAGCAATTTTGTCAGCAACTCTCATAGCACCACGTGAAATTACACATTCGCAATACATCCATTTCCACGCAGTTTTTTTTCGGACACTCAGAAGTCATTTTTTACCGTGACATACACTGGTCTGTCCATATCCATTATTTTTTCCGAAAATTGACTGACTAGTGTTTTATATAGTTTTTTTCAACGTGTTTTCTACCTTGGATTACCTCATTTTACAATTCGTTAGTAACCATTACGAAGAGATAGAGGTTTCAGTTGATCCAAGTTGAATATCACTCACATGTAGTTACAGGTTTCCTGCCAACGTACACTTTTCAGCCCCTATTGAAAAGAAGCACTAGATTCGAGTTTCGTTCCAAGTGGAGCCTGTTAGTAGAACGTTTCTAATGTATTCTAACAGTACTGAAACTTCCTTCCTTAATGCTTTCTTACTTTCCCGTTGGTTGCGTTGTCCCGTTTGAGCTTTCTGTGGTCTTCGAAAAAAAATCTCCAGCAATTGATGATGAATTGAACAGATTCATACGATTTCTGGTCCGGTCCAAAGGCAGCATGCATACACACACACACACACACACGATTTAACAATGACATTGTTTGCTCCCAGATGGAATGTGTACGAAAACTTAGTCGACAAAAACTCGAGTAATAGCAGTCCTGTCTTACTCGCAGAGATATTCCAGTCTGTACATCACATTATTGTGAAATCTGCGTATTGCTTAGTGCTTACTTGCGTGCAGTTCTACTGTGATCCCTTATCTAGTCTGAATAGTAACGAATCCTATCTCCATTTCACTAGAATTCATTGGGTATATGGCAATGCGAATCTTTTTGTTACTTCATTTTTAGACCATTAAACTGAAATATCGCAGTCTAATCTTCATGCTACTCTGTTTTTGACGTTATTAATTATTGCTGGTTGGTTTTGATATTTGAGAATCCTGTTTTTGCTCTACATATGATTTATATCACTTGCGATAGGGCTGTTAAAATTACTGTCATGTCACTTGTTTATGTCCGGTCAATTTAGACCACCCGAAGTCGGCACTTTGCACGGACTTCTCTCACAAGAGGCTGTAAATAATAAGCACCTGATTTTTGTGATGCTCACACTTATTTCTTTGTAGTTATCTTCATCTTTATTCGTTTGCTAGGTTGGGACGCTCGCGCTGTTAGATGAGATGGCGGCTAATCGAGCTCAGTGGTGTGAATGTTGTCTTTGTTTGTTAAATGAGTGCATTTAATGAAGAAGGGCAGTGCAAGCCGTAAGAAACCTATCTTGCTGATGACGCCTTACTTTCACTTACAGCTCGATTGTTTGTTTGTTTGCAAGGCACCTTGATGTTGTGTTTAAATATGTACGAAGCTATTTTTAGCAGTTAGGTCCTATCCCGTCCCCTTCTTTTTGTTCCTCTCCTTCTGTACAAGGTTCGCTTTTTTTTCTTTCGTTATTATGTAGCAGTTAAGTATCAGTGTGAACCATGGATGTATTGCTGTCTATGATGAGGATGATGATTATGGTGACGCTGTTTCGCTTTGCAAGCGGAAGCTTCTATCCGCTGGGTCGCTAACCTTTTGTTCATTGTAACGTAATGGGTTACGGGTTCGAGCTTATTTTAGATTATATCTATTGAATCAATACAAACAGGGATGAGATTAGTCATAATGGCATATCGGTTAGGGAGTGAACATCTTGAACTCTCAAACCTAGCGGATAAGAGCTTTGACTCGCAATACGAAGCAGTGTCGATCCGAAGTTCGATCAGGTCCAAACGGTAGGGACCCACTTGTTTTATTCTTGTCATTATAAACTGATCGCCACTGACATTTGATGGCAGTTTTCTCATTCACGTACGCTTTTTCGGACGGTCCACTTTGAAGAATAAAGAACAGTCCAACCTCCACCTTTATTGGAAGTAATCAGCAATGTGCATCTGCCCGTTCAGACCGACGTTTGTATTCGGACCATCGTGATTTTGAGGCTACCTTAATGCTACGTTCAAATTTGTGATGCGGCAATCAAAATTCTCAACCTCCGATCAGCACATAAAACCTTGCTCAGTTGGTTCGATCTGATAACTTATTTCAACCTAACTCAAAAGTCCCGACCACGGGGTTATCAGTTAGAGAAAACAAGAATAACATCCCTGATTCTCCTATCGAAATGGCCGAGATAGCGAAACAGCGTTCACTCGAATTTGTGGCTGAAAGTTTGAATACCATAATTTGATCGTGTTTACTGTGACTTTAACGGAATAGTAGTAAACATGCATCCTTGCAAAACACAACGGCTGGGGAACACGCAGATCGGTTAGATTGCGCAAACCATTGAACTAATCTTCTCACCCACGTTACCTACCGGCATCAACGGGCTCATTCCAAACCAAGTTTTGCTGGCACAGTGCTTGTAGTAGACGTTTCCCTGACAATATCCAAAGCGAAACAAACTGTAAAGAGTCGTACAAAGTTGTCAGGCGTAACACCAAACCTCTCCTGGTGTTTTGGTTTATCTGTTCGTTCCCAATTGTACTCAATCTGATAAAACTGTGGATCCGAACAACGCGGAATTGCACATCTTTTGTGATGCCACGGTAGTTGGTTGTAGTGCCTTGACTTAAGCACGCTTCTGAACTGTAAACAGAAAGCGGTACACATCACTTATTGTTTACTAAGGCCTGTGTAAAGCTATTAGATGCTATTTCAGCACCCCCAACCGGAATTGGTTACGGGAGTTCTGGCGGTCCGTGTTTACGAACTTTTGATCACTAATGTGGAATGAGTGTTCATATGGGTGTATTCTTAAACAGACTGTGTAAGTGCCCTTTATTATATTGTCAGTGTCTACCAAGCACATTCGTTGCCACCTGGATAAACACACTACACAATTCAAAATCCCCCGATCACTGACGACATGTGAGATTGAAAGACAATCCACATGGGGTTTCTGACCACGGAGATACAGACGCCTCGTTTTCAGGTCCTTAGTTTCTCACACAACTGACTATGGCTTTGCTTAAAATGCTCACTCCTGCAAGTGTACCCATCAGACTGGAGTTAAAGCGACTCTCGGCGCACGTTGATGTGCTTACAGTGTATAAGGTTTTTATGTCTTGGGTGTTCAGTTTTTTCAGCTGTCCTAAGCTTCTGAATACCGCAGCCCGGTTGCGCAGATCTAAGTCATTGGTTTCCTAAAGCCGGTCGACGGAATAAAATTACGCTTAAAATAGGTCACCTGAAGTTGAATGACATTCAGTTGGCTGAGAATATTGTGGTGGATTATCAGGCCTGAGGTGTGAGCATTCCAACACTCGGCGGAATACCTCAGCGCGGAGGAGGTACGTCCAAAACCCCACGACGAGCGGATCGGGGACGGCGTGGGCGATCGGATGGGTCATCGCTCGACCGGATCGGACCAACGGGCGAGACATGGCACGCAAAATAGGATGGACGACCAAATCGGAGACTCGATTATTCCAACACTCGCAGGAATCCCTCGATACGGTCATGGAATACGGTCAAAGCCCACAGTGGATAAATGGAGGACAACACGAGCGACCGAACGAGCCATCGCTCAGCGAAGTCGGACCAACGAACGAAGAATGGCAGGCAGAAACCCCCCCCGGATAGACGGCGTCGACCACACACATAGACCGGGCAGAAGTGCACACGCCGCGTGAGCGCAAACCTGAGGGTGTTGTGGCCTGGAATGCTGTTTCATTAACGCGAGCGCGCGCGTAGCATGCTAACTAGCGTGTTGGACAATAAAGATTGTGTTTTATTAGACGTCTTTTTGTCATAGTATCATCCGTTCTGTTCACAAGGATTGCTTTCCAAATGAATTATTCTTTATTGATGAGAGTATGGAAGATCTCAATTATCATAGGGTAGCCCACCTCGTGAGTTGGGCCGTATTCTGATAGGTGGAGTAATGCGACTGATGCTAGATGGTATGCATTTTTGGCTGATGTGCTCAGTACTATTCCCCAAACGTCAATACCTGACACTCGATTGTTGATTGCTATCGTATGCTTGAAAGATAGTGCGGCCTCTCGGACGTTCTTTGGTTAGTAAGGCGATGATTTTGAATTTTCCAGAGTGCCTCCGCTGTTAACACCGCGTCAGTAGAGCGTGTTTCCACTGCCGTTGTCGGGACGCCGCTTTGGGTAAACTAGTGATAGTCTAATTAACTCCTTTACGAATAGAAGCTGGTCGGCACCCATTTTTAACATTGGCCTGGACCATTTTGATTCAGCCAGTGTGAAGAAGAGCAGAGAGAAGATATGTGGTTGTATTTTGACCTGCCTTCAATGAAAAGCTGTCCACATCGAGGTCTCACATTGCACGAGTGTGTGTATGATTTTACTTCATTTCATCGGGAGACGAGATTGCTCGATCAAGAGTCACTCCAACAACGGATCCAACTTCATCGCTACGATCGAAAGAACTCAGACGATGAGCTGGACTCAATTTCGTTGTTTTGAACCGCTTAACTGCTCGAAAAGACTCTGTTGGACGTGCATCTCAAATTATTTGATTTTACTTTTGTTAGGAGGCAAATTCATCAAAACAATCTAATCAGGACATCGGTGACGGCTGACGAAATCAGAAAAAACACTGAGGGGCACGTCGGACCAACTAGCAAGAGACGTGCAAGTGAACGTGTGTGTCGTGCCAGGACGAGACGTGCAAGTGAGCATGAGTGTCGTGCCAGAACGATACGTGCAAGTGAGCGTGGGTGTCGCGACAGGAGGACAAGTGCAAGTGAGCGTGTGTGTCACGCCAGCCCGAGAACTAACGCTTATGGAATTGGCCTTACTTGGCCACTTGGCAGCGAAGTGGCCTAAACAAGCAGACAGTGAATCAACAAGTAAATGGCCATATTTGGCCACTAGTTCATGATATATATTTACAGGCATTTTATTCGTTTGTCGAACTGGTATTTGGCAGTACAGCGTGTTTGTCCGCAATCGTGTTCTTCTTGTCTCTGCGCAAGTAGACTGGGTGAAGCCACATAGCAGGGACTCACGTCAAGCAGTCAAACCGTATTAGAACGTTTGGCAAGGAAAAGGCGCGTTACATCAACTTTATCCTTAGCCTGTTTGGCACCAACTCGTAATTCATTCCCCGCTTTATCACTTTGTTCAGTGCTACCGTGGCATCGTGATCCAATCTTGCTTTGACAGTTGGGATCGTTGATTTATCTTTATGCTTTGCTCAACGTCCCCATCATAGTTCTTTCAATTCACTCCTTGTAACACGACCTCGTTGATGCGACCTGCTTCACCCTTGTTTATATTCATTGGCTAGCGAGAAATAAACAGCACGAGATTGAATCGACTCAACACGTTTTATTTGGAACTGAGTAAGTTGCTTTGTCGGGTCGTCGGTTCAAATTAGAGCATCATGAAACACTCGCATTTTTCCAAATTCCAAGTTTATATGGCTGTAGCTAATGCAAATTGATAACATGAAATGGTCGACGTTCACTCGGATGAATATGACTGTACAAGTCATAACGTTTAGATTTCAATATATTTAGCGACCCTTTGGTATATTTGAAAATTACACAAGTGAATTGTTTCTATTTTTGTGACTAACGCTTTCATGCATCTCGGGAGCTTGTCGTTACCATTGTACTTTTATCTCATAGAAAGTTCTTTACAAACACCGTGTGTCCACGGCTTCGAAACTGGCAGCGTTTTTGTCAGTCACATCCGACGTTCTCGACTGCCGGCTGCAAAGACGCGAGTGGTGAACGTCTCACTTGCACTCAACTCCGACTGTTTCTCACGCGAATCAAAGAGAAATATGAACGAGCACTCATCGAACCTGGCACGGCTGTGGGCGCCTTGTGTGGCCAATCGGTCGGCGAACCGGCCACTCAAATGACTTTGAAGACGTTTCATTTTGCCGGCGTGGCCAGCATGAATATTACCCAGGTTAGTTATTTGATAGTTGACTAAGAGTTTCATGAACCACCTTTCCCTGGTTATACTTGTTTAGTCCTGTATGTGCCCAGTAACAGATGATTACGTCAGCTTAAGTCTTCAACATTGTGTTCTGGAATCGTAAACAGCCCTGCATGGTTCATAAACACTGTCTGAATTAGTTATTGTCCCCTATCGTTTCAGGGTGTTCCTCGAATGCGTGAGATTGTGAATGCCGCCGCCAAAATCAAGACTCCTCTTATCACCGTCACTTTGACAGACCCGTTCTCCGCATCATTGGCTCGCCAGGTGAAGTTGGCCATCGAACCCACGCGTTTGGCTGACATATCTATCTGCTTGCGTCAATGTCTCACACCGGAAGATGTCTATATCGCTGTCAAACTGGACGAGAAACGAATGACTAGACGAGGAATCACCACGGCGCGTGTAGCCACTGCAGTACAACAGGCCAAACTGCGTAAAGTCAAATTGTCTGTAAGTTTTCTTTGTATCTGTGCTTTGTTCATGTTGTTTCTAAGATGATTGTAGTAACGCCCCGTATATTTAATCGAAGAGAGCATCGCAATGTCGTAAAACCTGACAAACTGTCTTCAGTTCTAATCTTAACTGGTGGTTGTAATACTAAGAGTTCGGAACTGGATGTAATATGCATGTTTACATGCAAGTTTTTTGTCCGGATGTATCTCTCTGTTAGTTAATGAATCGTTGACGAGGAGTTTTTGTTCATGTCAGTCTTTTGTTTCAAATAAGTTATCACAGCCTTTTGTTCCGTATCGCCCTGGATTGTTGTTGAAACGCAACCTATCACGTCGATTATCACATGCCTAATGAGTCGACTGCTATACGGAAGCCATTGATCGCATGCTGTGACTATCGGTGTGTCCGTTTTGAGATCTGCACCAATACGATAAAATTCACTGTTCTCGTTGAACAAATCTCCACACCTTTTATCTGTATTCTGTACCCTATCATCCTGTAATCAGCGGCGCTTTGAGTGAAAAATCTTAATTTATAACGCAACGCATTCCTAAAGGAGTGATGTTCAGCTTCTGTAGACTAAGTTTATTTGTCACTTATCAATGCATCCCTGAGTGGTTATCGAACGCGATGACATAACAAACACCAGCAGTTCGGTGACTGCCGGAACCCAGTGTTTTTGATTGCTAAGTACGCCTGCAATACACGTAATTCGGTTGACTCATTTGAATCGTAATCGAAACCCGAAGCTGCCGGCATTTTTGGAAGCTGTGATAATCAAACAGTATCGACGACGCCGTCAATGTCGTTGCTTTAAGATTAATCCTTATATCACTAGCATCCGTCAGGCTTAGTCGCTGTTCTTGTTTGTTTGCACTCGTGTAACCATTGTCCTATGTATGCGATGAAGTGTTGACATCTCGTATTGCTTGCCTTCTTGTTATTTTGATGTGTATATTTGTGCAAATTCAGAATGAGTAGACAGAAACTACGCTCAGCGTGACAGTTTTGCTCATAGACGTGTTCCCCAGTTCCCTAGACTGTCTTTCTCTCAGTCGGAGTAAACTGACAATCTATACGTGAGCTAACTTAAAGCTCACCTACGTTCAAACCATATTCAACGATCATCTGTCGTGCTTGGCTAGTCCACGACTTGTCACACGTGTTAGTTCAGTTCACTTAAATAGCTTGGACACTGCTTTGTACCTGTTTCTGACTAGGCTTGTGGCTTACGTTTGATGGATTCGTGCTTGACTGTCTATCGTCAGGACAATACGTTACATCCTGCCGTACCGTCACACATTGGCCTGGATCTCAGACGGCTTCGGTTGACCTTTTTTCTGTATCACAGGTGCTCGATCAACCCGAGAGTCCAGATGTTCTTTATCTAAAAAAAATACAAACGATTACTATATCTCACTATACTCGCCGGTTCACGAAGCTAGTACCAGTCAACTAAGGAAAACCTCCTTTTTGAATATTGACCATCTGGTAAACCTTTGTCTGGTTGTCTTGATAACTGATGTGTGAATGCGACTGTGTGCGAATGTATGTGTTGATTTCATCATTGTGCTTCAGCATGGTTATTATATCCTTTTGCATATAAACGTGAACTGCAGTATTTAGTTAAAATGATGCAACGAAGTGTAATACAGATATATATTGCAATTACTATTTTCTCCTGAGAGTTTTCACGATGACGGTTCACATTCCACACTTGTTCATGCTGAAGCATGTTAAAGGTGCTCTGTCTATGTTTGATAAACAATTGTTTTCTCTCTTCGTCAAATGAATTTTTCATCTTTTTCCTACTTTTCTCATTTTATAGCGTGTCACCTATTCACAAAACTTTGTCTACGTGTATCCAGTAGACTTAAACACATTGGAGACAGTTGTCAAAGTACTTGAGGATGTTGTGGTCAAAGGGATCCCGGGTGTTGCCCGCGTCGTAATCCAACAAGACAAGGATTGTGTGCATCGGATCTATGTGGAAGGTGCCAAGCTGCGTGAGGTATGTTGTCTTAGATCACAGGAGTGGACACTTGTGTACCAGTAACGATAGAAGACATACGTCGCGAGATGTTTACATTTCGTTTATTCTCTTCAGTCACGAACGTAAAACACTGAAATATATAGGACATGCGGATAGCAACAACAATAGAAACAATCAACGGTTGGGTTTACATAAAACAAAGACTGTGGTCAGTTCCAGGGCAGACAAATTGCTTGAGTCAACAGTTTATGTACACACAGGACCGGACGGCGGGTATTGATTAGCATAACTTCGGATTCCGTTTACGTAACAATACTTGAAACGAATTGGTGGGGTCAACAACGTGTTTCCATGATGTGCTTTGCAATGGATGAGGTCGGATTTCATCGCAGTCGTTCTGTCGCCATTGCCTGTTGCGTCATGGCGCGCACCAGCCACTTGGGTATATGTTCAGCCATTCTTTGTCTTAGGCACCGTTCTGTTCTGCCGATATAGACGTCACCGCAACTGCAAGTAATTTGATAGATAGAACATTTTGGTAGGACACGATTATGAATAAGCCGAGCGACACTCCTAGTTGTGAATAACAACCGCAATTCAGCCGCTGGTTATGTACGAGTTAGAGCAGACTGTAATTTTTGACTTAAAGCAGTTGTGTAGCAAATGATTTATTATGACACTTCAAATCTGCGCTGGGATCCGTCATTAAACACTAGTTACCTCTTAGGGAGACTCCTAACGGGAGCGGTCGGAAGCGATCTCTTCTGGCTGGATGGTGCTTCACAAAGGACCCACCCAGGTCCATGTGTCGACTGCCATAGGTAGCATATTTTATTATTTTGGAAGCAATGCGTTCTAGTCGTTGATTAACATACAGTCGATATCGCATTTTAGACACTGTTTCTAAGAGTTATTATGCTGTTGATTGGAAATAGACACATTTTCCGTGTGTACTGCATTTCCACCAATAGAATAGCAGGCTATTAAGCAAGAGCATCCTGATCGTTTGGAGGAACCAGTTGTACAAGTGTTCGTTTATGTTGTGGAATGTTCCCTTCTTCCGATTACTTAACATTCTGTTAGCTATACTGTCTCTGCTCAAGAGCATTCCACTGTTTGCATTTTCTCTTCACGATATATGACGTTATATATATATATATATATATATATATATATGCACGTATCTTAAGTTGGACTGAGGGCAGAAATGGATATGTGTATATATACTGACGTAAGACGTAGTACTAGGATTGTATTATAAACACGAGATATAAGCAAGCACTTACTATCACGCATACAAACGTACACGATAATGCAGCCGAAACGCGTGATAAATTGTCCACTTAGGACGTGTAACGCGTTGGTGTGACTCATATAAACAAATATACTACACTGCAATAGGAAATGGAATGTGATTAATAAAGTGGGATATGGTTTAATTGTGACAGCTTCCGAATTTCTGGAAATAAGATAACTAGACCTTGCCAAATGCGACATTAGGGAGCAAAATGCAAGTCACATTAATTTCAAAAACAAAAGTATACTACTGTGAAGGTGTAAGTAGAGTAGCAGCTACACATGAAATTAAGATTCACGTCCGTTCAGCAGCCACCGTAAAGCTCTTGGGAATCTTTTTGGTTTGCAGTTTCTTGCAAGAATCCCGTTTGCCGGACGTATCTTTTGAATCTCTCTCTTTTTCGTTTGTATAACAACTTCTTTCACAAGTCCGTCATACCTTCGTTTCGTCTCTTCTTTGTTATCCTTTGGCCATGGACCTTAACGTGTGTATGTTGATGACCAAGCTGTCCCCTATCTTCAGGTTTCCTTTTCTTGTCACTTCTGCGGGTTTCGTAATGTAGATAGATAACACCTCATCCACCGTCCCCATAATTCATTAGACAATGCAGCCGTCTTCAGCGTTTACTCAAACTATACGACAGTTGTGGCTCTTTTGGTTGTATAGGCTTCTCGTTCGGTATAATCGGTAATTGGTTGGGGCAAAGCGTTCCCAACTCATCTGGTTAACCGGATTTAAGAATAAATGGTCGATCGTTAACTATTCTCCTTACTTCTGTCATTGTGTTTTGCAGAACTTCATTATCTGTAACACGATCGCCTGTGATCAATCGGAATATCTGTCCTACAGAGCGTATTGGACGTTTCCGTGCGCCATCACGATGACTACCGCAGGATGAATGAGATATCCATTCAGCTTTCTTTCCGTGACCTATCCTTTCTTGACTTCACAAATTAATACTGCCTTTCAGCTCCGTCTCGGCTTTAGGAAAGTTCAGTCCATTGTCGCTGTAGCTGCTGAACTGTTGTATCCAATCATAGCGTTCACTTGTACCCGTTCAAACTTGGAGGATTTTGCTTTTCCGTGGTGCGTCAGTGGGTGATGTTTGGACTGGTAACCACCCACTCCGCACCTGTTCCTCGACCTGCAGTTCATCGAACTGTGATTGACTTTGAGATACAACTACAACCTTTTATTCGAAGCAGTCGACAGCCGTTCAGCTATGCTCATGGCTTGGACATCTGTGAGTCGACGAAGTGTTGAGCATGTGGCCAATGTTACTCGCGTCCGATTGGCCGTTTGAGGACGTTCCCAGCTCATTCACAAAATCCTGTGATAGGACTCGATCGCGTGAACCGATGTGATACAGTCCTGCGTCATACTGCTGCACTACCGCCTCGTTATCCAGGGTTCTTTTAACAGGAACATTGACGGAGTTAGAAACAGCATCATCGGCTACATAAGAATCAGTGTTGCTGCTCTGCTTTTCTGTTTGAAATAACTGAGATTGACCATCGGGCATATACGTTTTTAGACTTCTCTCAGCTTGGTACTGGAGTATGGATCTTGAAATAAATCCCTCTATGTGTTGTTCGACTACAACCAGCTCGCTACTTGATATATTTTCATCATCACCGTTTTCTCGAACAACATCAACAGTACATCCCCCCTCGTTTTTGTTCATCTTGCGTAAGCCACTAGTCAGCGTGTTCTAGCATATCGACCAACGTCTAACGTAATACTGAATGCTTCGACAATAAAAACACGTTTGTGGTAAGCTTTTCGGCAAGATCAACTCGAAGGATGTTGAAATAATTCTTATAATTCGATTGCCGAGGGACGAGGAAGTCAATTTTCCTCAGTCACGTACAAATTCAGTGGTGTTTGAACAAGGACAGAGTTTCGGGAAAATCCCGATAAAAGAATTGTGATACTAACGATAAACCAGTTGATGACTTTGATGCATGGAAGTGACACTGATGTTGTCTTTTAAAAGAATTGACGTACTTAGGTAGGAAATCAAGTGACAGGCGATCGAGAGTGGAGTGACTATACTGACCATGCTATTGCCAGAGGGTGTTGTTCTCCGACTAGATTACATCCTATAAATGTGTCACATATACCGAAATATTTGGTTTAAGAGTTTATTTGAAGGTTGCTGTAAACGTATGATGGTGAAATGTTAATCTCCGATTATTTTGTCAGGAGTTTGTCGAAGCTCCGCATTGGTATTGGTATGTTCGCCGAGCTTGGCATTTAAGTTACAAACGTTTCATCACCAAACGAAGTGACATCATCAGTGTACAAGTGTTTAAGCGTTTAACTATACGCTTAATCCCAATCATGTATAGTCTTAAAAGGTTTTCTGTTTCACTGATGATACCTAATGCAAAAGGAATTTGGTATCCTTTGAAGATGCTTTCTTAATCAACCCGACAATTCACTTTTCTTGTTATTGTTCCCAGCCTATTTGTTTCGTAACAGAAGGAAGCTCGTGATACATTTGGCTTCCCTTGTTTGTCTATTTAATTATCCATGCAGGTTATGTGTGTCCCCGGTGTAGTGCCCGAACAAACGAGAAGCAACAACATATTAGAGATTGAACAAGTGCTCGGAGTTGAAGCTGCACGTCGAGTGGTTATTGAAGAACTTTTATCTGTGATGGAAGGTCATGGTGTGGAAGTCAACGTAAGGCACGTGATGTTACTCGCCGATGTGATGACCAATCGAGTGAGTGTGTGCTATTTTTAACCAGTTTGATTGTAAGAGGCAAGTTATGGTGTTTTTTGCATTTTTTTCTCACTGGGACTGGATTTATCCTTCCTGATAGTACGGAACTTTCGTTCAATTCCTGACAATGGACACTACTTCGTGTAGAGTTTGGGTCCGTTACTTCTCACAACATCCTCCCTAATCAATCAACATTGCACTTATCAGTTTCTATATGCATTTCCGGACCGTTGTGAAAAAGCATCTCTTCTGTCAAACACAGAAATTCCTGTCTGAAGTCTCCATCGACAAAACAGTATGATGATGCCAGTGTGGTGATGCCTATCAATCTAAGCACGTCTGCATATAGGAAATTTAAATTACGATGATTCGGCAACAACTCTACTCCGCGTTGTGTTAACCGATGACCTTAACGACTATCCTTTCCGGCCAGAACCTAGCGTTAATGCCACTGTCTAACTCGCTGTCAATTTTGGGCTTCTGATCTACTGCAGTTGTCATCCCCCGACCGTTTCAACCAATGTGTAGGGCCATTTTGGAAGCACTTGGTCACGGCACTCAGAACTGTTCCGCAGAGATTCTTAAACCTATGTACCAACGCTGTTTACCCATGACTGTTTAGTGTTCCGTTTAGATTGGTAGAACAATTGTTGAAGTGATTGGTTAACACGGCGTTGCGTGTACTACTTGTGTTTCCACTTTGGCGTCGTCTATAACTCAGGGCAACAGGCACTAGCAATTGCCCGTTCCAACGTGAACCACAATACACCGCCTAACTAGAAGTTTGGACAGGATTAGTTTGCATTATTTATTTTACCCAGATCTACCGGGAACAGTTCCCGGTCCCCATTCATAACTCGTTCCATTGTTACCTGTGTATTACGGAATCCATTTTCCCGTCCAAAACCGCCTCCTTCCTGAAGAAAACAATTTTATCCAATCAGAATGAGTGGAAATGTCGTGAGCAGTCGAGCGGTTATGTTCGTTATTTCTTTACCCGATCGACCCTTATTCCGTTATGCTCATTAGTGGCTTAGTGACCTTAACTATTATTTTCGGTAACTATCCTTCTTTTTTCTGACTCGAGAATATTTGTTGGTCGCTACGCACCACATAAATAACTCGTCACTTTCTCCTAGTCACGCACGTTGTTAGAGTGGAACAAAGTTGCTTTTTGCACCCTTCTTGGTTTATTCTGGGAGCAATTAACGAATACGACCACGTTATTTTCAGGATCAAGATTTTTCCTTGTTAATTACTACGAGGAGAACAATCCGATTTCTATCAAGCGCGCTACTGTATCGTGAACGAACCAGATTATTCCTTCAAGGGTTTACAACACTGAGCACTGACTGAATGTCCATTCATCCAGAGTGTTATTACTACCCATTTCTTAGTACGCACTGACCACGTGAACCGCGCTAAATATCGTTCATTCATCTAGTCATCAATAGTCCTCCCGACTCTTCTAAGTTTCATAGGACTCGACATGTTGACCGCCAAAAGTTGGTAGTCGAGTTGTATTGGGAAAACGAACTGATGTCACAACTTTTCTCTATGGGAGTTTGTAGTATGTTGTCCGTAATTCCATCCCACCACTAAACTAAAGGAGAATATATAAGCTATCTTTCTGAACTTTTCTTTTGAGCCCTGCACAATGTGGTTTACCAACTTATTTCCATAATTTATTTTTTTAAGCAAATGTGGCCAGGTAAGTGAAAGTCAATTCACACGATTAGTGTCAACTTGTACGTTGGATGATAGTCTCGTGAGTGAACTAATGTTGATCGAGTTCGTCCGTTCTGTGTTGCAGTATTATAGGAACACATGGCACATACTAACTTGAGCTATACACGTGAACAAAGTCTTCAAACAACCAGTGACTCAAACCTTTCATTAGTTACAAACAAAACGATTGGAACAAGAAAAACGGTCCTTGTAAACATTTTGTATTAGCTCATCAGTACCAAATTTGCAGTAACATGAGTTTTTCTTCTGTAACACAGACTTCCGCACTCATGTCGGCGAATGTTTTGTCAATGTAGCAATCCAAGAAACTATTTTTTCCAAGGACCCTGACGCTAATCGATATTCGCTTGTTTGTCCAATGTGAACCACCTTTCTGTTTACTCAACTGCGTTGGCTTTCATTGTCATCATTCTTAAGATGGAGATACCCGTTAACCCCTTTATTTGAAGAAAGACAATTTCGAGAGCCCATTGCTTTGAGTGCATTGATGTTATAGCCGTTGTTTTTCACCTTTCTGGATAGCAACGTTTGATTTTTATCACGAACTCAATCTCGAAGTATTCAACACGATCATCTGTGCTTTATCGACGTCAGTCCACTCCATCGTTAGCAATTGACGAACATGAAGAATTGAATCCACTGCGTCAATCTCAAAGTTGACAATAAGACAGATAATACTCGGTCGCAAAACATGCCGACAGACTAGCAGCTGAAGCTTACATCACTGGCACGTCTCAATCCATAGCATGCGTTCGGTTCTGACAAACCTTGGATGGAATCTGTACGATCCTTTACAGCAGCCAGCTGTGGGTTTTATCAAAGTGACATGAACCTAACTTTGCATCACACATAGACTTCTTCCTCTCCCGCACTACACAAAAGTGCTATTGTTCCTCGATCGTTCGTATATGCACACGCCCGTTTTTACCTGTAAGCCTGTCACCCCAACAAATGGTCTGTCACTTCGTCGGTGCCGCCCTGTGAGTGTCCGCCGTACATATGTGAAGGGATTCCAGAACCATTTATACGTCGTATTATCTAGCGTCAGTAGGTTGAACTCCCTTGATTGGTTGTTGATCTGACTAAAATCATTCTTAAATTTAGCTCACCTTTTCAAGCAGCGTCTCATGCGTTGCTATTTCATAGCGATTCGAATAACATTGATCCCGCACGAATGCATGATGGTGCCAGATGAAAAAGAAGCAAGTTTTTATCGGATTTATGTTTGGCTGTCATGTAAATTGTTATTATGAAACAGTGGTATCTTCGACTGAATTTTTGAAAAAAGCGAGCAGTAGGATGTGAGACAAACATTTTGCTCATTGTTATCAGATCACATCACATGTAGGCTGTCTGTCGTTGTTGGGTATAGTGGTTGGTTTGATAGCTCGATTTGATGGTTTTGGTGTTTGGTTGTTCATCGAACTTTTCGCCTAGATTGCCAACGTTTCTTCTCAAAGCAGAACGCCCAAACCCTTACACACCGATAATGTAACCTCGTGTAATCAAATAGCGTTTTCAGTCTGAATGTCCAGTTCGTTGCACAAGTGAACACAAACTATCCACACGAGCTACCATAACTGTTTTCAACAATCACAAACACACAACATTAAAGGCCACTCGTTGTTAGAAGACCTTGGCTCGCAAAGCAGTATCCACGCGTGGGCGATCATCATTTATCTGTGGATTTCTGCATCTAACCCTTCTTCCATCAAATATCCAGGTCACTCAATTCCCCGCGGACTGGTGGTGTCACTTCGTTGGATGGTTAAAGTTTTGCAGCCTAAGTGCCAAACTTGACGAACAATCGATCACCCATACAACAAGCCGCGTTTTGTAAGCGAACAGTGTGTGTGTGTGTGTGTATGTGGTTGCTGCTCCCTGAACTCCTACCATCACTTATAGGTCAGAACACACAGAGACATATGGATGGAAATGTTCATGTGAAAACAGTCGGATAGTAAGTGCGACCCAGTAAAGTGCTTGATAGCAAACACCTCATTGTAGAAATGCTGAAAAGACATGGAAGCCTGAGATTTCAAACAGTTATAAACTCATAATGAAGGTATTCCATACCTACAACTCATACTACAACTACCCAATGCGATTTTATCACAAGAACTATTCTAGTCATAAGTACCTATGTAAAACCAGTCATAATCTACGTCTGACAGATAGATGCGTAGTTGTTGGTCGAAAATATGTTATATGAGCGAACGCGTGAGTAACGAGCCGAAATCAAGGCATGTCAGCGGAATACGACATTGGAAGATGTCGAATACTCCTGTCACCTAACGGTCATTGTTCTTACCCTTATATGTACTGTTGTTTCAGTGATTGTCTGATACATTCGTTTTCTGGTCTAGGTTTCCATTCCTTGTCAAGTAAAACTCACATGTTTTTGCTTTACATTCCTATCTATTCAGGGTGAGGTATATGGATACCAACGTACCGGGATGGCAAAAGCAAAGAACAGTGTACTGTGCCTGGCTTCGGTTAGTGACTTGTGTGATAATGGTTGTTGTTGTTGCCTTTTGTTCCGCTCTCTAACCCCTATCACTTTTGTCCGGTTTAAACTCGTTTACTTGTTGAAATCCGTTTTTGTCATAACTGCTAATCGCTTGTGTGATTTCCTGCTTACAGTCTACGTGTAAGTCGTTAGCTCCTTTCCTCTAGTCGAATTGCAGCTTGATCTGCCTATTCGTGACCGATGTGATCATCCATGTTTTGGCCAGCTTCAAGTTCATTTTTTTTAGATATCCACATTTACTGGCTGTCTAATGAACAACCTCATGTGGGTGATTTTTCGGCCATTCAATTCCTCCCCACGCTTCTAGGTATATTGGGTGACTCCACTTATGCAATCCAACACAGAATACTGTATTTATTGACTAGCGTCCGTAGGATATAAATTATCCTGAATTGTAGTTGGTGTCATTCCCCACCAGTTGACTCACCTCATCATGCACCCTATGAGATTGCCGAGCTATATCTGTATCCTACAATTCAACAGGTGTCCAACCAAGGCAGTGCACAGTCTTCTCCCAACTCAAGCGTTTGTTGTGCAGTCCTGTCAGCAAGATTTTAAGTTCGGTTCATTATGACTGCGTGTTGTGTTCTGTTTCTGTGTCAATGCAAGCGAGGACGAAGTGATGTGTATGGTACTTAGCTTTAAGGATATGCGCTGGATTCATCTTAATTGCACACTGCAGCAGGAATTCGGCTGCGTTGATCGCTTCCAACCAGTCTATTCTAACATATCACTTCAGTTATTTGAACGTTTCCTAATGCGGGCAATCTTGAACAATAACACTGTTTGTCTTTTGACTATTGCATCTTGTTATATTTTCTGAACATGTTACATCTGTTTTTGTCTATCCGGGTGCAGTTGGTCATTTTTGTCACTCCTAGCTCCCCATAGTCGACTGATCAATTGGGATCGCTTATTTGTTCACTCAAATATTGCGATGGTCTATGTAAACTTATTTGTAACCAGTTTGTCACGTTTTCAGATGACATAAAAGAGATTGAAATTGTCTACCTGAACCCCGTCTGACATATCCCCCGAATTTCCGATTGATGAATTAGCCTTGGATAAATGAACGAATAGACAGACATGGTAACTAGACCATTAGACATTCAGAATTGATAACCCATTAAAACGATGGACTAATTGGTGGTTTGGTGACATGACTCGCTGTGGCCAACCCTAGAGTGCATGGATCCAGATAACTTCCAGTTTGCATGCCGTGCGTACGAATGATCTATCGGTGACCACAGGACACAACTTAACCTTGCAGTTCACATTCTCCGGGATGATTCTCAGAGTTCATTTTCCCGCGTTGACACAGGTCCACGTTACACCGCATTTGTTCTTATACCGCGTAGTGTGATAGTTGTCTATTACCTATTCATGTAAACTACAGGACAAACAAGCATTATTCGGTCTATTTTCACTGTCAACCATTTGATAATTGTCTGATGTGTAAGCGTTCCTTACCCCGCCCTCTTCCAAATTACAGTTTGAACGTACTGGGGATCATCTGTTCGAGGCAGCGTACCATGGTCAGGACGATAAACTTACTGGTGAGTTCACAATGCACACACCCACACACATCGGTTGTATCTGAACCCTTCAAGTTTGTAACGTGTAAATCAGGTCAAACAACCAAGTGTTCCATGGAGTGCTAGGTGGTTCAGTGGTGTTGATGTGTAGGTTAGGACAATCCCATACAATAGCGCTGGTATTTATAAACAAAAATCAAACAGTGTAGTGAAAAAAGTACGGAAGATCACATACACGGAGAATGAGGTTGATCATTTACCACTACAGGCTTCTACTGACTGATAAGTGATCTGGAAAATCCACTGATTGTTGGTTACATAGACTACCTTAAAAATGCTTACTGCGATAGTCCGATACTCGGAGTTCACATATATTGGTTGTTTGTATTACACTGATTATGTAACACCGGTCCCCGAAACTTGTTTCATCTCACCTTTGATTCAAGCGTGTTCATATTCGATTGTGCAATTGCCGTTCTGCTACCTATGAATGCAATTTGAAATCCACTTTCAAACTAGCAAATACCTCGAGATCTAATGTAGGAAGACAGCTATACATTTATTGAACGGTTTTGTTTCCCACTGACGAAGCTGTTATGGTTTCTGTCTTATTTACTCCATCACGTTATCACCTTTGTAGGTCTATTGCTGAATGACGTTCCGTTTTAACACGGATGTTTTCGTTTTGATGATGGTTGATATTGTCAATATTTAGTGTATCAGTTTATATTGGCCAGAGCGAATAGAAAGTACAGTAAGGATTGAATCCCATAAATATTCAGTTATGTCTGTGGTATCGGAGCGAGGTCCGATTTTCGTCGAAAATTAGAATATATAATTTGGTGCGTCATCCCATTGTGGTCGAAAGTTCATCGCACCAAGCTTTGTCTGTTAGGACCACCAACAGTTAGAGAGAACCGTGGGGGTGATCAGGTAACAGTGGCTCTGACTATTCTGATAAGCGCAGTAGTCACGTGTCGTTTGCCAATTTGGGGGCCTCGTTAACACTAAAAACGTTGTTTACAAACGTTACTCAAAATGGCAGCATGCCACAATCGATGGCACAACCTGCATCCGTCACACTTCTATTAGTTTCGTTTAGCTTCATTCTATTCAGCTTTTCTTCTCTTGGTATTTTGTTTCTCTGTTGAGATGAACGTTTCTTCGAACCACAGTAGCTTTTGGTCATGCTCACGATCCTTATAAATGAATGAATACACAAAAGGGACAACCGTCATATCTTTACCAAATTAGCACAAGATTAGTCATAAGCAGCCACTTTTGTGTTCATCAATTCAAGTGCGTTTTCACACATTACAATGAGTATATTATCAAAATGGCTCCCGGGTTCGAAGGTTGATTGTGTAATTAATGCAGTAACGAAAAATCATCAACCGGCCTGACATAAACTGAACACAAGGACTGCAACTAGAGCTTTCCGTGAACCTAATTTGAAGCAAGTATTTTGAACCTTGGAAACTACATCAATCTGTCGACTGAATCCTGAATTTATGCATAAAAAACCAGCCGGTAACCAATCTTGCGTTGAATTAGTGACTAGGTAACTTGCTCTATGCATTCATCGTGTTTTGCTATTACCTTGGTTCGTTAATTATTATAGTATTCATCCATTCGTCTTTATCATCCTGACAGATAAGGATCAGTGAGAACCACTAATGTGTTGTCGTCTTTCGTGGTGATGATTATCATGCTGGTCAGTATTATTCGGTGACCATTCTGTGACAGTTCATCCCAGTAATAATGACTTTTTGATCGATATCAATTCAACGCTGTTACACCATCTTCATTTCCTTTATCGATGACTGTACTCCAGTTACATCTTGACACTTGTGCTCTATTCACCTAGTTGACTATCCCGGATCTAGTTAACCTTGTTAGTACGCTCCCCCCCCCGTGTCGTATGTTGTGTATTCCAATTGCGCAAGACGTCTCACACATCACCGTTAGCTTTTTTTTCGAGCAACATTTCAATTTTCCGTTCTTGCAGTCGTACTCATTCAAATAATTGATTGGTAGCATAAAGATCGCAGTAACCTGCTGTTGTTTTTTTCGTCCTCTCAGCCGACTCATGATTATTTTATCTTGTTTCTCATCTTCTTCACAGGAGTTACTGAGAGTATCATTCTGGGCAATCCGACTCGACTGGGTACCGGAACGTTTGACTTGCTCAGCAATCGATATCCTTTTCCATAATTGTTTATTCTGTTTTCATCTTGTTTGTTTGTACGTATGTCTGTTTGACCGATCGTGCTTTCTAACCTGTAATATACTAGTCCCGATTACATCTGCTTTGAGCCAGCAAGAATGTGCTGACCAAATTTTCATTCCATCGAATACTCTAATAGCATCGTACACACTACCGATCAACAATTGTCTTTTTTTCGCCTATAAGGTTTCGTTCGACTAAGTAGATGAATCTACAGTTTTATGACTCGCTTATATGTTAGAATGTACCGAACAAGTTTGCGAGCATACTATCGGTGCTTTACTCTCTGACTTCAGTGCAGGTTATGTTTTACGGTGAACTGCTCAACGTCTTCAGCACTAAGAGCAGTACACGTTGAAACTGTATGCTTTCGCAATTTTTGTTCAATCTTTTCGTAGACGAACTAATAGCTGATTGTCTATGGAGCTCACAAAATGCCAAGGTGGACTTCCTTTCTTATAGATGGCTTACCGATCCTGGCTACGCCAACCCACACAGACACTGTTAGCTATTATCTCGTGTCCTGTCAAATATTTCTAAATGTGCTTTGCAATTTCAAAATGCTGTTGTAAGACTTGCCATATTCGATAACTTGGTCATAAAGATTGTTGACAATTTCATACACTTGCGAAATTACATCGACGGTGGTGAAGGTATAGGGAATGAAATTGATGGACGTATCTCCAAGGTTTGTGCGATATTCGATAATCTAGAACATCTCCGTTGACAGTGTCATCTGTCTGTAGCTCAAGGGTCGCTTATATAAGACGATTGTAAGAGTTGTGTTACTTTACGGCTGTGAGACTTGGCCACTTTGAGAAGAAAACGAGAAACGTTTTCAAAAATCTGACTATCGATATCTGTGCTGTGTCACTTTGCACCAGACAACATCTACAGACAGTGGATTTTTAGCAGAGAGTTCATTCGTCCAATCTCTAGGCACACACTGACGTACATGTCTAGGCCATGCATTGAGATGCCAACTAGCCGTACCACATACCGTGCATTGTTTATCGATGTTGCACCCGATTGGTGTAAAGCACGTGGTGGACGAATGGCGACTTGGTGTAGAGAAATGCAATCAATTACCAACGGGCTAACCACTGTAGATCGGGCTCGTCTGGCGACTCAGAATCAGCGGCTGGAAACTGTGGTGAGATGATGGCGTGATGGTTATCACTGTATAGTCGAGCTGTCTGTAAAGTAACTATGAACAGTGAAAGACCGAACAAATTTGTCTCACTGATTATATTATCTTGCTTTCACCTACATTCTAGTTGTTTGTTTGTAATGTGTCTTGAGTGATTAAGTCGATATGTCGTTTTTAGTGTTTAGATTCCTTTTCTTGGTTAGAGTGGATGTGCTCGAGGAAATGGTAACTATCTGGATACGGAGATATGAATCTTGCAGCGATTCGAAGTAAACCGGTGAAACAAGACAATGAGGGCCACAGAACACTGCTCTTCAAACATCGCCTTATCCGATAGTTTGTCTATAGGATGTCGGTGCCTTGTTATTTGTTTGTGTCTAGGCATAGATGCTTTATTGAATGAGTTCTTCTACAAACGTGGATGGTTTAGCACATTGTGTCACAGTTAAACATCAGTGTGAACTACTGATATGTTTGTTGTTAATGTTTATTTGCAGTATGAATTCATTTTTATCTATATCACAATTGTTCCGCAATATTTGATTGTTATCCTTAACTTGTTTTTTGTGTGTGTTATTGTTGCACTTGGCAAGAACAGTTGCAGTTGAGACCTCGACCAGTTCTACTTAACTGATCATCGCATGCGACCTATCTCCCCTTCCAAGATCCGTTTTTATCAACTGCTCAATGCATACATCACGTTCCCTCAGCGGTCTTCTGTTTGGGGCCTATGGCTTTCTTCAGGCACTGTGTGGGTATCCACACCTGCTTTTTTACACGACCTCCTCTATGTCACTTATTTTTTCTACTTCGACAGCTGTATGACACTCACACGCACTGACAGAATGTCTGTCGTCAACCTTGTAAATTAATGTGAATATAATACTTCTGTACGAATTGTTCCGGTTTGTTTTAGTTCTTTCTTCAATTACGTTGATTTAAACGAGTTCTCGCACGGTTTTTATTTTAGAACATTGTGCCACTGACCTTCGATAAAAATCAGACCAAAATGAATGAAGTGAAATTCAACCCGGGGAGTCAAATTGTGTAACCTCTGAAACGGTTGACGTAATTAATTGACGGTCAGACTGAGAAATATCTACACCAAATTCTATGTAGATGTGGTCGAGCGTTGCGTTTTAGGTCGGTAACTTAAAGAAGTGGCCCATGTTGATCAGAGCACAGTGAACTTCGTTTGACCTCTCCTAGCCTTCTAACGTGATTTTCATAGAGCAAAGATGATTATGATAAGTTATGCCAAGTGTATATGGCTTGCGGTTCTGATCACAATCGGACATGCCAGTGCTCTTACCTCATGTTCAAGACGCAAAGTTATATGTATTGGTTTACATACGGTTAGTAGATCTTTGGTGTGATATGACTGATAGATAAACAACGGCACGTGCTGTCATTTCTTCAAAGAACTAATTTTAAAGAAGCGTTGCTCTAAACGCACTAATGTCAAAGCTATTGGTTTTCGTCTACCTGAAGGGCAGTGCCTCATCCCAATACACGCAGTTCTCGAAATTAAGCCTAAAGATTGTAGCACAATCAACGCCGTCAGCTCCATCATTCAAGTGCTGTTCATCATCATATACAGTAATACATCAGTTGACCAACATGCAGAATATAACTCATTATGTAGAACTTAAACTTGACAACGGAAAAGACACTGTCCGATCGCAGAACGTGCTGGTAGATCAGCAATCGAATGTCCAACTATACGATGTGCGCTCATTGCTGGATGGACTGAAAAACAAGCACTGGATCGCGTTACGACAGTCCAGAAGGTTCTTCAGCAAAACAACCTGTGCCCGACGTTCCGTCGCACACGGACTTTTTCTCTCCTACCGTATCAAAGTGCCGCTGTCCCACGGGTTTTCTTATGCACACATGTATGATTAACTCCCTTGCTCTGATGAACGGTCTGGACCACTTCCTCATCGTCACCTGATAGTCTCAACCACTTGTTCTATCAGGAATCTGCAGTGTTTACACTAACCACCTTACTCTTAGGCGATTAGCTTATAGACAATGTGATCGACCTGTTATTCATAGTTATCTTTTGGGGCTGTTGTAGCATACGTTAACTGAACTCGAATGATGTCCCTATGTCCAGCACAGGATCTCCCTCGTTCTATGCACTGAGAATACCTTAATACGACTTTGGCAGCTACATCACTAGGTGCGCTCTTTACAGCCGGTTCCCGTGCTCTAAGTAGTATATATGGACAATATTCTATGTGGAAATCCCTCCATCATGTTTTCATCACGAACATGCCGCCGCAAGAACGACTTTTCACAATCAACCGCTAGAATATTTATTAAATATTTCTGCTCAGTCCAATCAGCCGTCCGCCTGGTTGATAGTTCTATTGCCGAGTGTAGATAACAAATCTTCAGAAATCTTCTCGTTGTGTCTGTTAACGCTCCAGCCGATTTCAGTGACGTCCGCGCCAAAGACACCTTTTGCTCAGATCTAGTAACCCCTGAGGTCAACACAAGGCTGTCATGTGATCATTCTGACCAGAGATATGAACAACCTGGTCGGCCGTTTGTGAGGCCGTGTCCCGTTTAGGTGACAGGTTTGGGTTGCCATCACACCGCTTGGATAACGGTAGATGGCTGATGCAAGTGTGCGTTGAGTACAATCTATTTTCAGCCAGCACTAGGAAATAACGTGCGCGTCATTGTTATACTTGGCGCCCCACCTGTGCAAATCAGGCCTGGTCTCAGATAGACCACATAGCTGTTACTTATAGGGGCTCCATTCAGAACTGTTTTCCTTATTGGAGCATATGCCTCGATTTAGTTCATGTGTTTGTATGTTGTTGTTTTGTTCTTAGGTTTTCTGGACAACGACCCCACTGACAGCAACGGCTGGCTGTTGAGAAACTGGCTATGCTTACGGTAAAGTAAATTATCAAACTAGCCTAGAAAGCAGCCTTAGCAGTTATCACATCGAAGATACTCATAACAGCTGGGCTGAAATCTCAGGCCATTCATGAAGGTATTGTAGCATGCGGCATGGTGGTTCGCGGATTAAACAAACATTAGGTCTCGGGGAAATCCGTGTAGTTGTTAGATGCCAGATGGATCATTTCTCATGGCAGTTTACATATGAAGTTGAGGAAGGATATCCACAGGAAAGTGAGACATAACCTGATCACCGACCGTGAAACTTGGCTAATGGGGAAAGTTAAGGAAATGGAAACCGCTTTTGCTTCAGCAAACACTAGCAGACTCTCCAAGCTTATCCGTGTCACTGGTCCCAGGCGACCGTTTATCAGTGAAGCTATCAGAGATAGACGGCCCACTAAGACTGAAGTCCGCAGTTGCATTCCGGTTATCAAACGGTTACTGGTACCGGTGATCTCCTACCGGCACTTTTCAAAGAAGGTGGGGAGGCGTTAATAGGGTCTTCGGCTCAATTGTTTCACCTAATGTGGACGACAGAGAACATCCCTGTGTGTTGGGGTCACTTGATAACAGTACACATATTCAAGAAAGGTGTCAGAGGCTCTTGCAAAAACCATCGAGGAGTTAATTTGACCCAAATCATCACTAGGGTTCTGGCATCCATTACGCCTGATCGACTCACTGCTTCTCGAGAGGTAAACATTAAGGATGAACAGGAAGGGTTTCACTCTGGGCGGCTTTCTATCGATCACATTTTTACCCTTCGTCAAATTCTGGAGCAGCGTCATGTGTACTGCCGGCTAACGATTGCCGTATTTCTCGAACATAAGTGTTTGGCTCGGTGGATCGATCTGTACTTCTAGGGTCGTTTAGACCCACAGGTGTACTGGTCAAAGATGTGGACATACTGTTGACGCTTTGATCTCATACTTTACCTCAGGTTAGAGTTTACGGCGAACTGTGTGGTAGTTTCAGTACCAGGAGCGGCGTACGTCAAGGTTTTTCACTTCCACCATTTTTATGTAATTTTTTCATAGACGAACTAATGGAGAACTGTCTGCAACACTCAAATGATGTTGGCGTGGACCTCATACCTGGTGAAAGGCTGACTGATCTTGATTATGCTGACAACGGTGTGGGCTGTATTACTTTACGACAGCAAAACTTGACCGCTTAGGGTAGAAGACGTGAACCATCTTCAGGCATTTGACCACCGGTGTCTGTATTCGATCACTCGCGTGAAGTGGCACCAACGAGTGAGCAACGAAGAGATTATGAAACGGGTATTTGGTTGTGAATGTCACCCCCTTTTCTTTTGTTTAATCTTTACACTTGCACAGACTTAGATGGTTAGGTCATGTACTAAGAATGCCAGCTAGTAGTCTGCCACATCGAGCACTATTTGCCGACGTTGCAGTCGACTGACGTAAGGTGCGAAGTGAACAGATGATAACTTGGGGTAGACAAATGAAATCGTTCACGAAGGGGTTAGTCACTGTAGATTGGGTTCGTCTCCCAGGCTGGGGCCTTCACGACTTACAGAGTCGGTGGCTTGAGACGTCAGTGAGATGGCGGCTGACCGAGCTCAGTAGCGTGAATGTTGTCGTTGTTTGGCCGAGTTGTCTGTGGAATGGGTGCATTTAATGATGCGGGGCAGTGAAAGGTGTAAGGAACCTAGGCGTCTTGCTGATAATGTCCTACGTTCACTTATAGCTCGGTTATTTGTTTTTAAGTTGTATGTCTCTTGATATTGAACGTTTGAGCATATGCATAGTTCTTTTGAGTAATTCGATCACTCCACTTTTCTTTTTATTGCTTGGTGCTTGTTTTTTTTCTTCATGACTTTGTGCCACGTGAACGAGAATCACTAGTGTATTGTTATCTTGTTGATGATGCGATCAATCTGCCTTCTATCAAGTGGGAGGGAATTATGTTTGAATAGACATGGTTTTATATTTCACTGTGGGCGTACGTGTTCTTACTCGATACTTATGTGAGACTTCTTTCGAAATAGGCTAGCTAGAAGGTTTGTATGAGTGCAAAAGTTGTGATCGCGTGATTGATGGTCAACTTGAAGTTAAACAGATGCTTACTACCTCGTCAGGAAAAAAAATTGCGTAAATATCTTTTGGATTGCTGTCTGTGTACACTTCTCTGCTCAACGATTTTGTTGAATATCAGTGATTTCTCAATCTGGACTCCATATCCAGAACACCCCGAGTAACAGAACAGACTCAGTGAAATTACCTATGACAGAAGCAACACGTTCGTTCTCTTGTTCGCATTTATACCATACAGGTTCTCCTTTACTGAAGACTGCTGCACCGTCCTGATTGCTTGCTATCAATATTGTTTTCTATATGTAGTGACAATTTCGAAAGGTTTACCCTTATATTCGATAGTGGTTATACTACAGCGAATCAGTCAATCGATCCAAGAATGTTCTATGGGACTGAAGCCAGGTAGGCGAGTAGGCCAAGATGACAGGCGAATACCGTCAGGTGAACTGAACTCTGCATAAGATTGCGCAGATAGGCTGGGCTTCCCTCACCAGAAGCCATCGATTCTTTCACTCTGGACAATAGTAGAAATAAGATTACTGGTGTTCATGGCTTCAACCTTTGACAAGACAACCGACACTCTTTCTAATTGACCGGAAAGCTGCATATATGTTATGTAAATCACTTACTTTGGTTTGTGAAACTGTCATGCTGCTTCTATGGCATTATGTCGACCTTGCGAACAAACGATAGCCTCATGTAGGTCCTGGTGTGAAATAAAGAATTGGATAACTGACTGGTGTTTATCAAAAGTTACTCAAGCGCCTGATACAGAGGAGTAAACAACGCCAATGATTAAATGGGTGGGTTTTCAAGCAGCGCAGGTTCGAAGTAATTACGGAACGGTGAAAATATGTTCCACCAACATGTTTAATCCGTACCGGTAGAGTGTTCTTAACCGTCCTAATCATTATTCAAACCTATACACATCTATCCTGGCAAGTGGTAAGCAGACGATAGTTTTATCTGAAAAAACAAATTTGAGGATATATTGCAGATGCAAAATAAAGTGGCTCAATCACACACACATGCAAACGGTTGCAACCGTAATCATCGGAAGAGCACCTTGCTTGTCCTACCCCGATCACCGATCTGATAGGACTCAACCCCCTGTCTGTTCAAATAGGCATGCAAGTAAGCATACGGTTCGAACTCTTCTTTAATATCGTCCTTCGCGTCCAACATGCTTTGAGTTTCCGAAGGAGTCTCCAACAATAACTTGATCCGTTTCTTAGGTGGGATTTTGTC
Organism: Paragonimus heterotremus; assembly: GCA_013368495.1. Classification (NCBI taxonomy): domain Eukaryota; kingdom Metazoa; phylum Platyhelminthes; class Trematoda; order Plagiorchiida; family Troglotrematidae; genus Paragonimus; species Paragonimus heterotremus. Next base: position 92,393 of record LUCH01000956.1, on the reverse strand, counting down.
TGGATGCAAATAGGCCGCAGTTCGTCCTACGGCCATAATCAATCCGAAAAGGAGAAAAACACTGGGGGCTGCGACCAGACCAAGAACTCTCCAGAATTCAACCGTCGTCCACCAACTATACAAGTCTTTCTCCGGAATTATTTTTATGTGCAATTCGTCTATAAACCACCTTACCGGTATACTTAACGTTTTCGGATGTGTGGTCATACCCAGACCCTGAACCCAACATTGCCATCGGCCCGACGTCTGTTGTTTGGTTCCTGTCAGTACGAGCCAACGTGCTTTCCATAATTTAATGGACTGTTTCTGTGCCAAAGCCAAATCACGTGCACCAATTTTCGGCTGTTCCCGATCCGTCTCACCCGTGGACACACATGGCACTGTCGCTCCAGGATGACATAGGTGTACCGGGCTTTCGAACTGCATTTCTAGCTTCGGATCCATTTCCACAGCTCGTGTGTCGTCAAGCGTATGTTGGGGAACAAACCGCCAGCCGATACTCCAAAATGTTGGGTCCACACCACCCAAGCTTAGCGCTGTTAGAAAGATGTCCGCATTACATTCGGCTGTGTGGGAACAGAATGAATCAACTTCACTTAATGTTACTCGTACAAAGTAAAACAGTTGGCACTATAAATTATTCAAAAACCAGTAAGCAGTATGACATGTGTGTTTATTACTGAACGATCAATTCGAGAGCTATCCGAAGTTCTGCCGGATTCAGCCTAGTGACATGGGCCGCGCGCCCCTACTCATTACGTACCCCACCAGCTGGGTTAGGAACTGGTATACATTTACGACTAGACACCCTAGGCTTCGAACAAGATCCGTTTATTACAGTGGGTCAGTAACTCGCTGGTAGGGGACTCAAAAAAGCCGGCTGATGACTTTACGAGTAGAAAAGAAAGCAGACACTAGTAGGTTGTGCCTGTTGGGTCAAGCAACTTGTGGTTCATCTAGCCTCCATGTAGAGAGGCGATGCAAATGATGGACTTCGGTGAAGTGAATTATGTCGACTGCCTGTTGGCCAATCTGTGAAGTGAGAGCGATTAATTTGGTGGGGCAATTGCAATCGTAGAGACACTGTCCCTCAGATACTACCTCACCCTTACTTAGCTGTGTTGTCTGTCACTGTGTAGACATCCTACTTCTGAATGTTTACATGCAGATTTCTTATGTTAGGTTCACTTTTATCCATCCTACTGCCAAGGATTTGTAGTCAAGTCTAACTTTAAATAATTTACTAATTTGTGTATTTCACTTTCTGTACATACCTTGTAACATTTTACTCTAGAAAAAAACGATGCACCAACATTGCTTGTTTTGTACAGCTGTCAGCGATTTTGATAACCAGTCACATGACCGTATACAATTCATGTTTGTTAGACAGAATATGCAAATGTGACTGTTATGTTTCAGGCTGATACAAAAAAATACATTGTTGACAAAAGAACGATCTTTCCTCCTAAAATTTCGAGGCAATGCAGTTGGATATAAAAGCTTATTAAAATGTCACCTTTCCAATCTTAAATCTATTTTCTTTGAGTGTTCAGGAGTGATGAAAGGAACAGTTAATTAATAAATCAAGTATAAATGCAGGTTGTACCATTAATTTGACCCTTTTGATGTTTGAGTGTCTACAGTTTTTGTACACGTCCATATGTTTGCAACGCCGGTTCCACTCTAGCACACTTGAACGCTGCCGCAAAATCAAAAAACAGAAACGACAGATTTAGACACAAAACTGAAGTGTGCAACAAGCTTTCATGACAGAGGCCCCATTGACTTCACCTCCACGCTAGTCCGGACAACGTATCCGATCATAGGTGATTGTTGTCCTCATGGTCTCAGTCTGAAGGCGGACAACTCACTGAAAAGCAGTGTTGTGGTCAAAATGACTTACAATTATGCATTTGCAGTGCCATAGTGGATCACAGTTTCATGCTCCCCAGCACGATACTTCAGTGTGGACATGTGTTGTGTGGGTGTCGGCAGTTTGTTTACTCTCTTCAGTCACCAAGTTAAAACAACCGATTTCTACATAGAAAAAATGCAAATGACCTACAGTTGGATGGTTAAAACGTTTTGGATCAAAAGGTCACTAGCAAAGTACATGTACACTCGGAGTCATTGTTTTTGTTATCATAGTTGCTGTCTGATCACCAACAGCCAAAAGTCTTAGGTTTAGAGTTCGAGAAAATAGCTATGATAAGCTGAGCAGATTCACCTCAAGATGTTCCTGCGCTACGCGGGCAGCATGTCAGACAGATGGCATGTTGTTCAGAAGCTCATGTGGTTCCGTTGGGGCATCTGAATCCCTGTTTTGGCGGGGTAACATGCGCCATGTTTTAGTATCATCAAACAGCTTATGTAGCACTTTATGGAAGGCCCGGCTCTCAACCGTGAATCCACCACTGCCCACTACTACCGGTCACCATCCACAATTGCTTGTTGGCCAGATGAACACCGTTTATTTCGTGGCTAGGCATCACGTGAAAGGCCGTTTCCCAGTCGGCAGCCTGAAGACGCGTCCGGTGACATTCAGCTAGCACACTCGTTTACGCGGGCACAAGTCAACCGATTGGACTTCAATATCGATTAATGTGGGTTTTATTGTTTTGCGTCAGCCACGTTGCTACCCTGATCCACCGAAGTGAGCAGTCACTTGTGTAAGCATCATGATACTCATTGACGAAGACACCAAACCGTTATGTCAGTGTGACTGTTATTGCAACTACAAATGAATCGATAGACGATTTGATTTACATAATGGTCAAACGAACTCCGTTTAGTACTCGTCAAATACAGTCCCATGCTTGATTGTAGCGGACGTGATTCGTCTGTAGAATTGGTGCAATACGAAACGCAATGAAGCATGCACAGAATTTCACTACTGATGAGCGGTGTGGCAGAGTTGATAAGTTTACAGGAGACGCAATTGCGAAAAATCTGCACTTCAACTGGATTCGAACCAGCAAGTGGGTGTCCTCTAAAACCAGCATATTTGTCATGTTACTCATTAATACTGCGAGTTCATCGCTCGTTGATGGCGCCGGCAAATCCCAGGTTGAACTCACTGAGAAAGCTTGCTTGAGTAGTCAGTTTGTTGAATCGTTTGTTCGATTCTATATGTTAGTAGGCTGGCTGGATAACTAGGTGAAAATGTGACATTTCTGTATGGTTTCGTGGCTCAGCCGGTAAGACACTTGCCCCGTCTGAGCATGCTGTTTCTGTCACTGGTTAAAATCTCACCGAAATCCAGATTTTTCGTAGTTAGGTCTATTTTAAAAACTACACTAGTAAGGTGATCTCTAAATAGCATCTACGGAGAAACACATTTTGGGCACAATGTGCACAATCACATTCACAAGCTTCCGTTCACTATGTATATTACTAAGCTTGTGTATAAAACGTCTAAAATAGTTAGGCTGTTTTTTAATCCCATTTTAACAGTCAAATGACGACGATATAAAATGTTCAGGATAGCAAAAGAAAGTGATAAGATGATCACAGGTGAGTAGTAGGGGATTTGGTTTACTTCAAATTGAACATCACCCACAATTGATCGCAGCTGTCGCATTCCCATAGACTTTCCAGTCAGCCCCTTTCGAACAGCAGAAGCACTAGGCTCGAGTTTCGCTCTCATTAGAGCTCGTCAGTAGTGCATATCATCGCCAATG
>LUCH01000956.1:54229-71207 GCA_013368495.1 Paragonimus heterotremus | reverse complement strand
CACCGATGGTTCCTCTGCGTACCGCGCGCTTTCGTTCTCGGCCGCGCAATAACTGCTCGTTGAACTCGCGGACGCCCGTCCGAATTGTATTCCTCCAAGCAGTCTGGTTCAACGCTAAGTCTTCCCAACATCTAAAATCAATTTTGCAACGTGAAAGACTTACCTGCACCGCATCTTGGTATCTCAGCTTTTGACCACCAGGATTTCGCTTACCTGATCTCAGTTGTCCAGTAACGCGAATAACACGTTATCACACACCCGTCACATGATTCATATAAACATAACACACACACACACAAACAAACAAACAAACTCACAACCACATAGGTCGACAGTCATCCACATTTTCTAGGACTGTTAACGTTGCGTATAACCATATTCCTGTTTTATATATAGGTCCAATTAATCGCTTGTAATTGTATATGCCTGATGAGAATGACCGACAACAGCTGTTTGCAGCCTTGACTTTTATGAAATTCATATATGTAAATTGGTGTTGCTCGCGAAAATGAAGTTTTCAGTAGTGCACCTTTATGTTTTATTACTGTCTGTCATTTTTTATTTATCCGACCACACTGGTTTAAAATGCATAAACTACACTCCATCGCTTCCGGTGCCATTGTTCTTAGGGGATGTAATCTTTGTCGTCCATTTGAGGAAACACTACTTAAAAACTACTCATACCGTAGCTGCTGGTGTCTGTTCTTCTTGACAGCGATAACCGACTTAATTGCAAGTACTCCGCAGACTCAAGTCTAAAGGCGCAGCACGATCGACTCCACTTACTCGATGTCGGTACTCCAGAGGACAGTTATTAAGAACACCAGAAAGCATGTCTTTTGTTGGGAAGTGCCAACTAAATAACATGTCGTTTCTCCTTCTTATGAAACAACGGCCCTTGACGCAGATGTGGGTCAAAACATCGTTGTATAACTTCCTCAGTGGATGTCTGGTTCTTTGCTCCGTACAGGAAAATATTTCCAACAAAATTGCTTCAAGAATAACCTCAGTGTGTCGGCAATCTAACTGATTTGACCCCACCTGCAGTCGTACCACATACACTCAAGTGGAAGACGTAGTAATCGAAGTGGTTTCGTGCGAGGAATGTCGTATTTTGACGAAACCTTCAATTTAAACTACAGTGTAGTGCTGTATGACGATATTTTGCTGCTGACAAGTAGTTTGGCAGATTTGATAATTGTTTTTAAAAGAGACCCGATTGCGAAAAATCTGGGTTCCAGCTGAATTCGAACCAGGGACAGAAACGACTTGCCGAAAAGTAGCAAATGCTACGAAGCCGTACCGAGAAACTCAGAATTTTCACATTTTAACCTAGTTATACACCGAACCATCTGCGTCATATGGAATCCACCAAATGATACAACCGATAGACTAGGTTCAAGTGCGAAATTTCTGAGCTTCAGACATGGCTTCGTAGCTCAGCTGGTAGAGCATTTGCCGCGTTTGGGCATGTTGTTTTTGTCGTTGGTTCGAATTCAGCTGAAGTCCAGATTCCTCGCAGTTGGGTCTCTTCTACAAAGGGTATTTTAATGGTTGGATCTACTTCTCACGTTACGCGTTGTCTCCAGCGCATACCCTAATCATTCAGTTAGCACTTCTGTTACCGGTCATGGTCTTGTTTGGATGCCTTAGCAAAACTTGATTAGGGTGATGGCAAGTACTTTTTGAGAAGATCCGAAGTCTGCATCCCTTAATTTTTGAAACTGTGGGCATTATATAACGCTAAATGAGTTCACACTCGTTCCACCTTGAATAGGACTGCCTCAGGTAGGTCGTACACCACGTTACAAGCAGTGAGGTGCACATTTACAACTGCAGTTCAAATGAAATAGCCACGAATTATTGTAGCCGTTGTCTCGCCCTCTCACACGGCGCACCACGTGACAAGCCTAAGGCTAGGTGACGCTCTCTGTCCCAACCTGTATATGCACACCCACACACCCATCGGCCCGAAAACCTTCTTCCACATTGTAACGCACGCACGCACACGCGGTCACCACCTGCACACTCAGCCAATTGGAACGCTCCAACTGGATGTGAATCAGTGCGGTCAATACTCAGGCACGCGTGACGTGGTTGGACCCGGATGGGAAAAAAGAACAACACAACTGAACAGGACAGGACACGGTCCGGACGAGCGCCACTGAATTAAGCTTGTACATCGATCCATCAATAATGATCCAAACTATTTCATTTAACCTTCTCATTGACTATCGTTATTTGTTAGTGGGTACTCAGGCTATCACGGTTAAGAGTTCCACTACATTATACATTCTGAAAGAATAGTTGAGGTTCGTTTCAATGTGGACGGGGGGGAAGCGCTTATTGATCGTGTAAGCAGTCGTGTGTAGTTTCAACAAGGGGCAAACGTTTTTCGGCTGCACAGACAGCAGTTTTTTAAACGCGGGTGATGTGTCCAATCTGGGTCGCGCATGCATGCCTTAGTGTTGATACTGGTTGGCTAGCCTACCGACTAGTCGCTCTCGTGCAAGTATTTTTTGTGTCCGTGTCAGTGCAAGCCAATTGTAGTGAGGGTTATGCGCGGTATTTCTTGGGATTCCGTCACTGTGGCAGGCTAATCCAGAGAAAGATACTGTCAGCCGTTTGGTTCATCATCGAACACGTGCTCCACGAATGGCGTGGCTATATTATTACAGTTCACGTCAGCCAGCCTTGGCTTTCTTTTTCTTATTCCCTCATGTACATGTTTTGTGTTGGTGCGTTGCACGCTTGCCGCGCTAATGCACTAACTATTCGGTGACTCCGTTTTGAACTAAAAACCTAATACTTGACATCTTCAGGTACGAACTTGTATAATGGCGGATCTATCATAAGCTATCGATCACTTCTGGGCTGAATATGTTGTGCAGCCGTCTGTTGAAGTTTGGATTTCTTGGAAGACTACGTTCACAGATTACGTAACAATGCTGCAGGTTCTCAAGCTTACTCTCACGTTCTCCGATAAGCATGGGTGGTACGTTATGCGATTTAACCTCGGACAGAAATACCTCGGACCATACGATGCACTGAACTTGAATACGTAACCATCTGTGACGAAGACCCTCTTGAGTTTGGATCATCATTGAGAGCAGCGAGTAAGCGCATATTCAGCATAGCTTAAATTGTCTCAACTGAGACAGAAACCCGATGAAAAGCTGGACAAGTGTGATCTGTGGTTTGCTTCAATGTGACTACTGCTCAGTTTCACAGAAGAAAATCGAAGATGTCTTTCTAAATACAACGGCTGATGTTTGGAGTGTTATACTCGAGGAGTCGGTAATCACTTACGTCAGAAGATTCCAGTAAGTTACCCGTAGATCGTGTATGTGACATTACTGTAGCACAGGTAGGTGTTCAAGACCAGACTAACTGGCTGGCTTCTATTACACCGCACAGAAATATCGCTCAAATGAAGTCTTCATCATTGGAGGATTATCTACTGACAGGTTGTCACGGAAGTTGTTACCGATGTGTTAGCCAACAGCATCCAACCAACTGTAAGATGTGTCCTGTATTCACTATTGCAAACAAAAACAACACAAAATCTGATGTCAAATTTCGAATGAATCAGTGTCCATGCGTCAGTCTTACACGGTCACTTAATTGGTTGAACCAATGCTACCTTTTTCTGACAATCGTACACTTTTCTTTGGACTACGTAAGCAAATATTATCACGAAAATTATCCCGAAACTTGCGAGGTATTTATATGGTGCATAACGATCTACAAACACTCTCGAGTCAGAATATCGGAGTAAAGTTACCACCGATAAGCATAGTGGAATAAAGGCCGAACAGGTAAAACAATAGCCAGGGTTACCTCTCGACCGTTCACCATGTTTCTGACTGACCAAAATCGTTTCATCGAAGAAGGAGGCGGTTTCGGGCTGGAAAAATTAACTCCCTAACAGTCTGTGCATTTCTGCCCGTTCAGCCTTCATCATATCCGTTTGTAAATTACCAGTTTAGTGGGGGAGAGCGATCGTGCTATACAATTCACACCACTGCTATGCAGTAGTGGGCGCCAGAGCATAGATTTTGACATTGAAGTAGCTGCAGGAGAAACGCAAGAAAAGACATAGGAGTGTAGCATCGCATGAAATGGTTCTTGGCGCGTAAGGGAGCGTAAGTGAACTGGGCATTGACGTTTGTGGCAACCGTGACCGTCTGGACCGAGTACCGTATGCAATTTAGTGTTTTCGTTTGTTGTCTTGTTGAAACGCATAACCCACCTGTTGCTTTCCTAAATAAATAACCCTTGTGCCATCCGCGTTCTTGGTTCACAACACTAGAACATTACTGTGTCTATCCTGGATTACATAAATAGCGCAACATTCTTAAGCGTTGATTACATTTGCGCCGTGGAAATCCGTATTTCGAACCGTTATCAGGACGGAACGCAGTGGTTTCTTTATAGAGTCACAATGGCTGTTGTTCTGAGTGATTGTCTCAAGTCACTCTGTCCGAATTCAGTTCTTGGTAATATTACAAGAAATCCTAAGGGAATGTATCAAATGCGATTGAAATCCGATTTCACCCCAGTCAGCATATCACAGCAACGACTGATACCACTGTCCAAGTGAGAGGCTGTCTCTTATGCCCTCTAAGAAATGATTCGAGGGGATTTGATCGAACCGATTTATTGTACAGAGTGGACATATCCGTTGGTCACAGTTCTAAAATGGACGCAGGTTTCCAAATGTTTCATGACTTAGGTGTGTTGGATCCCAATATTACTACAGAAAAGTTTCCCTTATCTGTCGCACACGAATTAATCACCGAACCATCTGGGACAAAAGTATTTTCAGAACTTGACAGCAAAAGTACAGAATGACTCTTGCCTCGAGGCCTTTGACGACATTCTCCAAACAAAACGGTCTGTACCAGTATAAAGTGCTTTCAGTGAGTTTTAGCAATACCCAAACAGTATAGGAAAAGTTCATTACAATTCCTTTAATTGATTCAATGACTGTGTCGCACGACTGGATGACATTTGTGTCTCTGGAAAATCTTTTGAATACCATAATCCTAACCTACTTTCTGCGCTCTGCGAATTAACTGCTCTAGGTGTACGACTTAACTTTCGAAAATGTCAGTTTGTCGTGGAGAAAGTTGCGTTTGTCAGCCATTTGATTTCGACTGCTGGAATTAAACTCAATAAAGAGAATACACGTGCTATTCTGGAATGCCCCAAACTACAAACTGTGGAACAAGTTAAACATTCCTTAGATTTTGCTAATATTTCCTAATACTGTTAAAAATTTCGCCATAATTTCTGACGTTCTGAGTGAATTAACCCGGAGAAACGAGCTGTCTATTTGGCATCCAGAACAAAGAAAACTACTTTTCGATCAGTGCACTGGTTGCTTTTACTCTTACAATCTCCATTTTTAACGATCAGTTTCCTACTTTTATGTCAACAGATGACTCTGATGGCGGTTTGGGAGCCGTTTTATCAGGCGTACAGAATGGGTGAGAAAGGTGATTACATACACATCCGGGACACTGTTAGCCTGTCAATGAATCTACTCTACTGACGAAAAAGAAGCGCTCACGTGTGTTTCGGATTGCGAAAAATGGTACCCATATTTCTTCTTCGGTCGGTTTGTTTTGTGCAGTTACCATGTACCTTTTGTTACATTTCGCTGTCGTCGAAACAAAGGTCAAATATTTCTACACATTAGTCAGTATGTTTACTAAACCACGATTGTGAAGTCCGCTATATTGTACTAATACAGAATCAGACAGCCGATGCGTTTTCGTGTTTGCTTGTAGAGAATGAAGATGAAAATAAACATCTGGAATAAGTGAAAATGATTGCACACCTAAATGACCTTCACCTGGTATCCATAATTGTGAAAACTACGTAAAGTAATACGGAGGGCGATTTGATTTTTATGAAAGTCGGCGTATATATATATATATATATATATATATATATATATATATATATATATATATATATATATATATATATATATAATTTATGACTCGATAAAAGCGATTTCTGGCCTTAGTAGCTATCATATTCTGTTAGGAGACATGAATTATCGACAGTTGATAAGTGTGTTCTAAGAGGTCTTCGCTTCGTCATACCACAATCTCCTATTGGATATGCAGTAGGTACCGGCCATGAGAGAAATCCTGGCATAGTAAAAAAGAAAGTATGTATTGGTGAATACTACTGGTGATCGGGGTTTAACACGAGCTTAGAGGCGGTAATCAACATTCATACAAAAACGCTAAGATGATCAAGGAACATATTCAAACTCATCGCGTGTCCCATTAGACTATGGACGAAAAGTGCAAATGTTATTATGGGACCATTTGTAACTACACCACAACAACTACGTTTTCTTACACTAAGTGCTCTTCAGAGCACTCCAACATGCGCGCAGAACTCCTTCAGGCAGCAGTTCACCTTCATGTATGCCGGTACGAAATGAAAGTCCGAGTGAAGTCGCAATAGACTTCAGCATGAATCTACACCGATCAAGACGAACGCGTCACACTGTAAGGCGCTGCATCACATCAAGTTGGGTGTAGGAAACGCTGTTATACTTGATTCGCGTTTGCCTTCTGGTGGATACTGATTAGCTGACTTACCCTCTAATCGGTCTTGGGCACGTGCGTGTGTACCGCTATCGTCATGACGCATTCACGCCCCACGAATCAAGTGGCTATGCTATTGCATTCATTCCGACTAATTTTGGCTTTTTTAATTCACACACACATGTGTATTTACGTCCTTGCCGCTAAAGTACAACAACTACTTACTGACTACGTTTTGAGCTAAAGATTTAACAGCGAATACCGACCTGTCAAACACCGGCTCTGACGGCTACGTTTATTTACAGTGTTCGAAATTCAGCAGCTTGTGGACATTCCATTAAAACAATGGTCGTGAAGAATGTTGTTTTTATCGGAAATTTCTGAAAACGGAATTTATGGTTCGCTTCGAAAGTATGAATAATTTGGAACTCTTCATCCGAGCGGCGAATCCCATTACCTGTAAACGGGAGGAACAACGGTCTCAGAAAGACGCGGGATCGAAGCAGGTAGTCATTAGCACACAGTATAAAGCCTCGTAACAGTGTATGAACGCTTCCGCTCTGTAGGTGGACGAAACTCGTCTCACATTGCCCATCCACCTTATTCTCTCGTTGTAAGAAGATTCAGTCCAACGAACCGTACAATTGCAAGGAATTGAAGTCATTTTGACATCGGTGATCTTGGTGGCTTCCGATTTTTATAATTCAAATTCATCATTTCAAATATTATGGCCAAAATTCCGTATTACGTAATTGTGATGAAAATCTAATCGGTTCACCGTTTATCCAAACCTCGACACAATAGAGGATCTAACAAAGGGCCAATCCGAACGTCGCGTTAAAGATACTACATCAGGATTGGACAACCAGTCTCAATGTTACGCCTTTTGTTATTCGCCTATTTCTTTGTTCTGTATTGCACTAATTAACGTTCAGTTTGTGACTTTGTATGTGCTAATACGACCAGCCAGTGATAGACTGTGATTATTTCAACACTGTTGTACATCCATAAATTTGGCTTCTTGTCTCATGAATATGAACTGCTTACTGCAACCAGTACGAGGTCTTCTCCTTATTACTTGCGTGGGAGGTTCCCATCCGAATACGATTTCTAGGGCTATTTGAAGTCTCCAATTTCGAGTATTTCAGTAATGCCCATAGTTAAAAATAGCTGTGTTTTTAAAACTCATGTTCAAAATCGATGTTATATCAAATCAGCTTAACCGTTGCATCTACCGATCACTTAAATGTGCCGTTCTAGCGTTAGCTTTAAGAAATTGGTTCACAACAATGCGGATGTTAAGAGTGAGCCTGGAAGACAAGCTACCAGTCCACGACCAATCAGTCCTTGTGTATTCATCTTCATGCTGGTGTTGTATTGTTGTACGACTAGGCGCTTGTCAAAAAGGATCAAGGAACATCATCCAGCTTGGATTGGAACCGGTTGCTGTAAATCGATTACCAGTGTCACTATTGCACACCTTGCCGACACCAGCTACCAAATAGACGTCACCAAAGCATCCCTGTTGTCTGCAAAGTTGCCAACACTCAACGTAAAACAGTCCGTCAACACATTCTGGTGATCACCGAATCGATTGCTATCAGAATAAGCAACTCTAACCTATGCTGTCAAAAGAAATTTGTCTACTTCTTGCACAAATTAACCACGTCCATTCTAACCACAAACAAACAATTGACCCTGGCCGTATGAAGTGATACCCAGTCTGCGTTCGGTCCAGATCTAACCAACTACTGTGCAGAGTCTAGTAGTCGCCTTTACTGTCACTCGTTAACAGACACTTCTATGGTTTCGTGGTTTGTTTCACGACACGTCTTGGTGGTACCTACGTGATTGCGTTGGCTTGAGAAGAAATTATCGAAAAGGGTTATCATTCACATTGCTGTTTCTGACTTGATGAAAATTGTCAAAAGTTCAAATTGATTTCAGACGTTTCTAGTTAGTTGAAAACTAACAAGCTCAAATATCCCTCTGACATCCACAAATGTCATTTCATTTCCTCAGTCAATAGAGCATGCGGTAACAAAAACACGCCATTAAGTTAGTGGGCTGTTTTGATGGAAAAAAGAACACTTACATACTGTGATGTAGTTTTCCGTTGAAGTATGTGATGTATATACTGTAAAGCCCGACAATGTTGAGTCCAAGTAAGCTGTCTATTAAGGTCAAATTATCATACACTGATTACATTAAAAACACAAGAATCAATTTTGTTCTGGTCAGTTTCGAAAAACTGTCTCATTGGATTTATTATCCAGTTGACTGATTACGTGGCTTTCATTGTATATTCAATGGTTAACGTCGTAATAAACTATTGTAGTGTGGACGAGCAATCGTACTATACTACTCCCACCACTACTATTCAGTAACGTGGCGAGAGCGTGGATATTTAAGTAGCCTTAGGAAAAATACACTAAGAAACATCGGAGTACAGCTTGGCACGAGGTGGTTCTCGGTACAAACGGGAACTGAGCATTAGCGTCTGGGGGTAACCGTGAAGTTCTTGGACAGGTACCGTATGCAGATGTGTGATTTTGTTTGTTGTCATGTTGAAACGCATAGCCGATGTGTTGGTTGTCTAAATAAATAACCCCTGCACCATCCATGTTCTTGGCTCACAACACTGTGCTTAGGTTTATTCGTGTACTTAAGGCGATGCTTGGTCAAAAAGGTTAGCAAAGCGGTGATGGGACGCTAACGTTTGGTCACACTGTATTAATGTCAACATCAACGGCCCGGTATGATAAGTACGACTATGATATGATCAGCAATGAACTACGAAGGAAGAGACATGTTGAAACATTCCGTGATACAGGCGATATGTGTGGGCGCATTATAATTTTGGAAAGTATCACCTCCGACTTGACTACCAAGGGTAGATGAAAGAAGGTACTGTATGAGTGTCTTAAAAGTGGAACCTGCCGTAAATCTTCTATCCAGTTTTGCCAAATATCTCTCTTTTGTGTCCTTTCTCTCTAAAGAGTCGCCGTTGTGACTTCGGCTACTGCGAGCTAATTATTCTTTCTTCAGGTCATGCCAGTAGCAAGCCAGACCACTTAGACCGTCAGAATTGAAATTTCTGTGAATTCCGAATTTTAGCTTCAAACGATGTGGTCCCCTTCTCCACTTTCTTCTCCACCACACGTGGATTTTGTTCAGCCACAGCACTTTTTCTATCTTCGTTCAGATTACATAAAAATTGGTCGGGTGCAAACGGAAGTCGTATTTGCTTGGTTAAGACCTCGGGACGTGATTTAATGTAGTCCACGTCGATTTTGCTTTTGCTTTCTCAAACATCTCCCGCATTACTTTTATTGATCCCTTCAAGCAGTATCCAGAATATTTAGTGAAAAAACTATTAGCAATCAATCTTGATCGGTTCAGTCTGGCTACAATATTTCTGCTACTTGTGCACAGAATTTTTTCTCGTTCAAGCACCACTCCTTAAGTGACTCAGGTTATACAATGTTCAGCTCAACTCAAGATCATAAGTTGCTGACGAACACTACTCACGGCCTATAACTCGCTGTCAAAAACAATGCTTTCATTGAGCAGTATTCATGATCTGATAATATGTCGATACACACTAATCACCTTACAGAATTGCAGCTGGGAATCCAAGATATCGAGTTACTACATTGCCCAGTTCATAGTCCGAAGTTTATCCCCCTTCAAGAATAGACGGAACATTATGATAAGACAAGCGCATGATGGGGACAGGTTCCTCCATAGAGGCGAAGACGGCAGACAGGGACGAACGGCAAAGTGTGGAGGTGAACGCTTTAGAAAGTTTGATTAGAAATATAGGAGGACGATATGTTCCGATAATAATAAATAAAATGTCCAATAAAGCACGATCCTTACGGTCCAACTCACATATTCTCACTCCACGCGCACGCTCGTGTTTATGGACCGGAATTCTGGTCCACAAGACGGCGGCGGTTTCCACTCACGACGTGCACACTTGTACGTGTGGCTGACGCTTTCTGTCGTAGGCTTTTGCTTGCCATTTCTCGCCCGTTGATCCGATTGCGTTTAGTGATGGCTCGTCCGATTGCCCGTGTTGTCCGCTGTTGGCTTTGGTCATATCGCACCACCGCATCGAGATATTCCACCGAGTGTTGGAATAATCACGCCTCTGACTTTGTCATCCATCGCAAGTTATGCATACAACTTATATTGCTCTTGTTAACATTTTCCGTCGTCGCATGTTGCACATGACATTCAGACAGGTTCTTGCGCTCACTATCACTGCACATTTGGTACAACCATTTGAGGTCGGGCATAATCGTTACAAATTTGAAGGTCGTAGGTTGATATTGCTTTCTACCGTGTGTTCACATGCTGACAACGTGTGCGTATCAGTGCGACGGTCCCGGCCACATGATTTACAGTTCATGGCACGCATGTTCCACAAACTGCTAATTACGTGTTGTATGAGTATTTCTATTGCCGTTATTCACTTTCGGTAAGCTTTGCACCAATAAAGTACGATGTCGTTTGTTTCTATCACGTTTGGTTGCAGTCCACCTATTGTACCTTTCAGTTATAAGTCTGCAACTTCAATAGTTTATGAAATCCTAGAAAAATTCTGTCAGCCAACAACAAAAATTACTAAGCCTATGCTTAATTGGTTGGTGCACCCGATGACGCAACAGACAATAACAATAGAACGAGTGAACCAGAATCACACCTCGTCCATTACAAGAAACCTCACGAAAACAGGTCACGTTGACTACCCCACAAACTCGTTTAACGTGATTCTGTGAAACCGGAGGCAATTTCAATCAACAATAGTCATCGGGCCCCGTGTATGCACAAACTATTGACTCAAGTAATGTCTGTTTTGGTAGTGATAACAGTCCTACTTTGAAGTCAAGCTCCGTCGCCGACCTTTTCCTATGTTGTTGCTATCCCCCAGGTTCTGTATGTTCGAATGTTTTACGTTCATGATTGAAAAGAATAGATGAAATGCTCACACCTCGCGATATGTGTCTTCCCTCGTTACCGGTAAATAAACTAATGATACCTCTATTTTCGTGGCGAATGTAGCTGTGATTGTTGATCGCATTCGAGGACTAACCCAGTTAATTCTTGCTTGTGCTGAATGCATATCATAGGTTGCTTACCAGAGGAAACAAACCGTTTGTGGTTATTGTGCTATCACCATCAAACGTCAAAAGTTGTTAGCCTAGATGACCACATTTCAACAACATTGATGACGATACGGGACTGTTGAATAAATTTGACCAGTTTGCCAACCAATGTGAATAGCTTGAATCGTCCAAGGCGAATGAGGTGAGCAGCGATTTGGAATATGCTTGTTACAGGACGTCAGTCAACAAACTGTGAACAACTTGTGAGTAACATTTCGTCTCCGACACAAAAGATTCTTCAGGTCAAGTGAGCTGTAGGTACGCATGTGGGACTATTTAAACTAAGCTAGGAATGAATCAATACATCACTCGGATAAATATAATTCATGAGATAGACATTACTGTTATGTTTCAGTGATGGATGCTGGTAAAACGGAGATACGGAGGAATGAAGGCAGAACAGGACCCGACAAAAACAATAAAACAACTCCACTCTAAAACACACTGACGTTTGTAGACAGAAGCATGCAATCAATGCACCATCAACTTTGTGTGCTCAGCTCAACCAGTCACTGACACTTCAATGAAAGTGGGCCGGCTGCCATGTATCTGAAAGCTCCTGAATGTCGGTTTTAATTACGACAACTTTGGCTCTCGTGATTTGGTTAGCATTTGTAAGAAATTCTTCATATGTAATTCTAGACCTTCGCCTGCCTGAATGGGGTTCCCGTGACCACTCAAATCGCTGCTTAGAGACGCTATCCGAGATGGCAATGTGTCGCAATCCATGGCGTACCTGTATCCATACTATTTCTAGTTCTTCCGCTTGGTCTTTTATTAATTTTCAAACTTCTTAGTAGCGTTTTCTTCTATGATATTCCACGTCACTGTTGAGGTGAGCGGTGGCCTGAGCCACAGTACCTTTTGGTCAGCTTCATGGCTGTTATGATGCTGATGATGATGAAGAGACCTTTACCTATTCGCTTAGTCGCTTCCCGGCTCAATTTCATTACCGGTCTCGAAAGCATGAAGAGCAACTAATAAATCTTGAGTCAATTATTTTGGGGACGTTTCGCACTTCAACTTCGAATTTAACTAACGCTTGTTTTTAGTTCTCGTTCAGCCTTCTCACTGTAAACTTGTGAATCACTTGTTACCAACTAATGACATTATTGACTGCTCATAAGTTGTCCTTAAATCAACTGAGGTCAAGTTTATTTTGTCTACCAATTCGAGAAACGAGGCAGGAGGGACCTGTGAAAACCCCAAGTGGATTAGTATGAATCCTACACCAACAAGGTTTTTGTTGTCTATCGCACTCCTTCAACTAGCTGCGACCTTCGAAGTAGACATTAGGAGAGAGTGCGCGGATTCCCCTCCACGTTGGCAATGCGTCATTCAGATCAGTAGTCCCGTTCAAATCCTGACTGGTCAAGGATCACTGTACACATAAACTACATGGATGAGTTTAAATCTACGATACAATCTGCAAGGCAGGAGAATATCGGTTACAAGGCCGTTGTTATGTTCTGGCATGCTTGAGCATGGCGACAACGCGTGGGTGTCTGTGCGGCGGGCCGGTTTACGTGATTCGCCGTTCGTGTCACGGCAGTGGGCACGAAACCTTACGCTTCTCTGGCTGGATTTGTCACATGACCCGCTTCCACCAATGTGTTGACGCTGTACAGTCTGCTGTCTCATCGTACGGTCGTGTCCGCTTATTGTCTCCCACACTGTACCATACATTTGTCCCTCTTGCTGCAGTACAGCACTGCTGCTAAACCTACTTGTCTTCTACTCTCACGTCACAACAATTACACAATCTACTTGTCGCAGAATATGAGCTTCATTAATAACTGGGGTTTGGGAAAATAGCAGTCGAAAAAGCATGAATGTAAGTGAAGCTAGGGGTGGTCCTAACAACGTTGTCCGTAACAGCGGATAAAGTAGTAACGAAGTATAGTCTCAATATTCATGATGGTCCAGTATTCACGATCTAATCGATTTCTTTAGTTAGTGTAACTGTTCTACACCTTCAGACTCACACAAACCCCAGGAATTGACAGTCTCTGTGTTTATTTAATCTGATGGTCAAAGAACACAACAGAATTGAACAGCAGAATCGGTGTATAGAAAAAGGTATCACTGTCGTTTCATGTTTTTTTGTAAATACTAGCCGGGATAGAAACAGCGATTGTTCGTTGTGGAGAGATGTGAAGCCAAAGAGTAGATGGAAACAAACATTCCGTGGGGAAAATAGCAGTAGGAAGGCGTTATTGATCAAGTTACAGTGTGTATGTATTTTCGGCCGGAGAATGGGTATGTAACTATATAGTTCAACATCCTAGGAACCGACCGGGTTTGAACGGTAGCTGAATTACAGACGGATATTTGGGCAGTGCATTATTTTCCAGATAATAGTTGACTGCTGTCATTTTCGAAGCAAATAGGTTAGGAAATAACGGTAGTTGTGGTGCTGATGATTGTAGGCAGTTTTGTGAAAGCATTATGGCGAACTATCAATCGACCGGTAATCTGATCGTTCGTTTGCTCGATCGATCGGAGTAACTGGCGAAATTGAGCGCAAGTCGATTGCCATAATTTGGTTCTCATCTAATGGCTGTCTGATGGGAGCGTGATTGAATTGAGCTGCCCTGGGATAGTTGTGAACCGGCTGCTAGAATAAGAATTTGGAAACCGTAGAGAAGAAGTTATGTGTAGATGGTTAATACAAACAGTTTTTCAGGAGGAAAACATGTTACATTTGATGTTTTAATACAAATTCTCTTTGACCGAGTCATACATATAAGTTCACATATATAAGTCCTGTCATATGTGACAAACGAACAAATGATCTGAAATTGACATTTGAGTGTTAGATTGGCTGACCAGACAAGAGACAATGTGTTCTGCACGACTGAACACACCAGTGCCACATTAGTAAACAGAACAGACAAGCTGGACTAGTTTAATAACCTGGGATGACTATGACTGTAGTGCTAAGGCACTAAGGCCGTACGTCTAGAATTAGACGAAAGTGACTGGACAGACATTGCAATAACGAGAAGATAAAAATCCCGCCGAACTGAGTTACCAGTGAACAGCTCAGAACAGTACACAACAGCTTTACTGAGCATAACAGGTGTTTTACTGGTTACGGATTTAGCGTGTTGGTTGCTTGAACAGCATCGCCTAATAGAACTGTATTAGACGGGTACTCTACAAGACATGCCGACTGGTTTATTACGTCAGTGACTTTAAATGGTCAGTAGACAGTCTTGCTGTCCTGTGATGTGGGAAGTATCGCCGTTCCTCCCACCAAATGTACCGCTGATTCCAGAACGGAGTTGATTCGATGTTTGATTAGAAGAAAATGGTTAAATTCTAGTTTCACACCAAAGGTATCGCCTTATCTTGGCCCAAAAAACATTATGTTACATTGCTCTGTGCAGTTGAAATTTATCAATGATTTGTCAGTTCTCATTCCCACCCGAACACGGCATGCTGTTGCAGTCGTGCCGTGAAACTCATTGGTAAGCTTACGAAATGTGAGTAATTATGCCACGAAGTCCGCACGACGAACAGTGATGCTTCCGACATCATAGGACAGCAAGACTGTCTACTGACCTGACCATGGTCGAAAAGCTGTCCATTTAAACTACTGTACGTCCCAAACGTATGGACAGGGTAACAAAATCTGGAGTCGAAACCAAACAGTTTACCCGAATTGGTAGTCATGGCTCAGGCGAGTGTGGCGTATTTGAATGGTTGGGGCCAGATCAACGAAACAGTGCTGTCAACCGAGTCGGGTGGGTGAACGGGCACAACACGTCTGTGAAACCACAACCACATTAGCTACCTGTGGCTGGGTTAAGGATGTACGCGTATTTTCAGTCATGTCGCTCGGGCCACCATCGCAGTGTTTGGCAACCACGGTTCACGAACGATAACAACACCTGACTGCTCACACGCACGTTTCAGCAACTGAGAGGCAACGTTGGATTAGGAACCAGGATAAATCAGGGAGTGCAAACAGACGAAGTAGAAATATGGTGTTTCTCTAACGGACTGTGCTATCGCGATAATTTCTCACCAAACGCTGAATGACAAAAAGTTGCATTCGCAAAGTTGCATTTGCAAATTGCCAAATGATGGCTCGAAAACCAAATGGGCAGACTATGCGGGCAAATGACTGATGACGGTTCAGAATTGATATTACCTATTCATCGAAGGCACGTCGGACTTGTGGGCCCCCGATCGACTGTGTGTCCGGTAGGTAGGTCGTCTGTTTGATTTTTCTTATGCTGAGTTATGTTGAATCACACTTTTTTCAGTCCAGTTTGCCGGACGCAATTGGTCAGGTGCGGCTTGGGTCGGGCCAACTCTCATACTGGAATCAGATCACACTAATGGAACACAAGTAGCAGGTCGGCGTACCGGCAATCTGACAATAGTACAGCCTATTGCACTGATTTTTATTTAAGCGTGCGGTGGTGAAAATGTGGTGGAGACCACGAGGGAGTTTAATACAGAGCACGCTGACACGCGAGCGTTCACCTGTAAATCAGTCCGAAGTCTGATGAAGATTTCTGTTGCAACGGGCAGTGTTCACGACCTGCAAAGAAGTGGTTGGCCGCAAACATCAACAGATGATAATCCAGCTAATGATATTCTACGACGCGTAAAAAACAGTCTCCGAAAGAGCGTCCTTCGGTTCGCTCAAAAATGTAACTCATTGCAGTTCACTGTGCAATACAGGTATCGACCATACCTGGTGCGTTGTATCCGTTCAACCATACGACTTGGTTGTCAGGCCTGTCCGTTCGCCTGGGCTCCGGTGTGTATATTTAGAAAAATACGAATATTAATTAGGCTGAACCCTTTGATTCCGACTCCAGATTTTGTTCCCGGGTCCATACATCTGGGACGCAGTCTACCCGCAATAGCTGCCCAATTGTATATGCACAACGCTCTTACTCGACGTGCTGGACAGCAATCATCATCATAACAGCCATGAGCCTGACCAAAACGTATTGTGACTCTGGCCGCCGTTCACCACAACAATGACGTGGAATATCCTAGAATAAAACGGTACTAACGAGTTTGAAAACTAATAAAAGACTAAGCGGATGAACTAGAAATGGTATGGATACAGGTACACCATTGACTACGATACACTGCCATCTCGGATAGCGCCTCTAACCAGCGATTTGAGTGATCACGAGGACCCCAGCCAGACAGACGATACCTACTCACTCTGTTCAGTGGAGCAGTCAGGGTCTTCATATTTCG
>LUCH01000956.1:14408-50929 GCA_013368495.1 Paragonimus heterotremus | reverse complement strand
CACTGCTGCGCGCAGTGGATGTACTCGAAGCTACATCAGGCTTTTGGGAGATACTAAATGTTTTTCAACTGTATTGGATAATACGACTGCGTTCACGGTCAACCGTTGGGTGATCGGAGTGCTTTTTGTTTGAGGGTACCTTTTCTAACTCCCTTTTTCCTGATAAGGAAGACAGCAGTGTTGCAACTATAAAAACAATTCTGCTGTATACCCGTAGGATCGCTACCTAAGCACTCCTACACGGTCAGTACTGTTATGTCTGCACTACGCACTGAAGTGAGAACTCAAAGGATTGAGGAAGAACCTTGTGTATCCTGATTGAGCCAGCATGAAAGTGAATTACACGTAACAGTGAATAGAGTTTACAGTGAACATATCGATGATCCAATAACAAGCCTATGAGAAAAGTGCGAAACATGTCTGGGCGCACGTGACCTCTGCAACCGGCAGGTGTGAAACGGGACAGTTCGCGTGAGTGAGTGATTGCGCGTATGTGTGTGCGTGTGTGCATGCACATACAGAAACGTAGCATCGATGGCCCGTACATCTCTCCCCGCTAAAAAAAAGAGAATGTCACAAATACGATCGTGTTTGTTACTTATACCCAGCGTCCATACCGGTTCCCTCGAATCACGACCCTCTGCTCTTTAGTGTTTTGTCCCACCAATGCTCTGGCCAATTAGAGAGAGATTTATGTTTGAACGGTTTAGTTCAAAAAGAAATCTTCTGGGGGTGGGGCACGTGAGGATGTACAGAAGAGGTTCGACAGCAGGGAGACACTCGAAACCTCCAAAAATGGGAAGGTACGACTTCTTCTGAATGAGCCTTTGTCTGATTGGTTGTTAGCATGACAATCTTTTATCTGATCGAAATTTCTTGACCTCTTGGACACTGTGATTGTTTACGTTCAGCTTTTATCCAGCCCCACATTTTTCTTCATACCTGACAATTCCGTCTGTTCGTTGTTTTTTCTGTCCTACACTCCAACTTAATGTTAACTCGTTATATTCGGTTAAGCGGAGCGATGACCTCTTTGTTGTCAAACCATTTCCGGTGTTCTGTAATTAACGTTACTTAATCTGCTTATTTTCTGTATGAAACGTCATCGATTCTCCGAAAAATTCCGACTTTTCGATCATTATTTTGTTTTGTTTTAGCAATGACATGGTTACAAGAAAACTACTTTTGAACGGTTTTTAGTGAGTCTTTGCGGCCTCTAATGCTTTCTCTCGTTTCTTATTGGCCCATCAAACCATTCGTCTATCCAATGAGTAGCTCGCTCTTTGCTAAACTCGCCTAGCATTTGGTGAGCCGTCAAACTTATATATTGATCTTATTTTCGGTCTATCTATTACACTACTTCGGACTGCGTTGGTTACCCTGCTCCGTGTTCGTCTGACACAAAACGTCATTCAGCCTACTGGATTTGTACAGTTGATGTTTGCTCTACTTATTACCGTTCTGTTTAGTACAGTACCGTACCGTGTTATCTTCAACCTCCTGATGCCTAGACAGATTGAATGACTAGCGTCTGTTAGGCTATTTGACGATTATCGTTTGCTTTGTTGCCAATTATCCATCGCTCGTACTTGGCAATAAGACGTATTCCTTCCGACTGCCGAGGTATTCCAAGGTTGTGCATAGCTTGCTATGGTTAGGTAACGTACTTCGTATGTCATCTGATCGTTTACCGTACCGGGCATTATATGCCGAGACCACCAACAGTTGTGTGAAACCGTATGGTGGTCAAGCAACAACGTGGTCACGAAATATGAAGACCCTGACTGCTCCACTGAACAGAGTGAGTAGGTATCGTCTGTCTGGCTGGGGTCCTCGTGATCACTCAAATCGCTGGTTAGAGGCGCTATCCGAGATGGCAGTGTGTCGCAGTCAATGACGTACCTGTATCCATACCATTTCTAGTTCTTCCGCTTAGTCTTCTTTTATTAATTTTCAACCTTCTTAGTAACATTTTCTTCTAGGATATTCCACGTCACTGTTGAGGTGAACGGCGGCCAGAGTCACAATACGTTTTGGTCAGGCTCATGACTGCTATGATGATGATGATGTGCACAATCAGCGGTAACCACGAGAGCGGGAAATATAGACATATAAGGGTAACTGAACAGAAAAAATGATGCCGGAAACTTTTCGGAGACATGTGCAAAGATGAGTCTGATGACGTTTAACAACCTTGATTTTGTTTGGTCATCATGGGTTTTTATATAAGTGGAAAATCCTATAAAAATGGAGGAATTCAGCCGATTTCAAAGCTTTGGATTCTTCCTACTTCATCTAGTTTTCTGATAACACATTACAACAATACGATTGATGATTTACTTTAAGTACATCCAAACGCAACTGAGGTGTAGCGTGAGTATGCTTAAACAATAGTGTTCTGTTTTTCAGCAGATGTATTATTGTATTGCCCCTCATATTGAGAAGTAATACACTTAGGCACACAGTGGTTGAGCGTGACCATCTACTGTGAAACTAGATTTCAAGTGAGCGCCCAGCTGATGGACCGTATCCGTTTCTTTCAATACCACAGTGGTGTTTATCTTATGAGGTAGTGAAAGTGGTATTTTTACTCAGTTACAATCAGCATAACCAGGCCACTATGTTGGACGGAAACAAGCGTTATTTTGAAGTTGATTTACATCTGTACAACTACTCGATTTGACTGAAGTCACATACCCTTCGAGAACACTGTACTATACACCTACTCCGATACCCCTAGACAGTCGACTGACCACTCGAAATAGTCGGAAATCGTAGACACAAGCACTTCATGACAATCTTGAGAATAAAGTTTCATAATCGTGCTCACTGCACCCTCTTTTCTGTAATCCTATGGATGGGGTCAGGAAGTGTCAATTTTTTACGTCTTATATGTATACTGCTCTGCTCTTGGTTTTTCAATTAATCATAGCATGAGCCTTCAACCACATACTGCTATATGTCTTATCATTTCTTCTTCCGCGATCTACATCTGTAAACATTACTCAGTCATGTGACTGATCGATTTTATGAGCTAAATTATGATTACTCACTCTAAAATTTTGCCCGTAGACGCCCACACGTTCATCTGTTTGTACTTCCTTTCACGTATACAATCTTACATGACGATTTTTGTGTTTTCCAAACTTACGCGAAGACAGCATTTTATCTCAGATCAAAACGTGTACGTCAGATTACAGAATTATGGAGCATCTTGACACACTGAACATTTCTTCCTCACCTGGATAGTTATCTGTAGGAACCTGATAGTAGTCAGCCAGATTGTTGGTTGGTACTTGCCGTGCGTTTGAATACGGTGTATATGCAGAGTCTATTGGTGTCCGTGTGCCACTCTGTTTTAATTCCGAGGTTCCGGTTCCCACAAGTTGTCCGACACTTCCACTGCCTGCATAACTTTTCTCGTCCGGAATGTTAAACTGCCCGCCTAAGCCACCAGAAGCCGAGCGCTGTAATTGAAACAAATCATCCACAAGTGCACATTTGCAAAAATACATTAAAACATCCGATACACACAAAACATTCAGCCTCATAACTTCCAAAACTAATCCCTCAGAATGCAAGGTACTTTTGATTGCTCACACTAGCCACTAACGTTAGTGCAATAAAAGTTACGTAAAGCTGCACTCACTTAGTGATGAATAAATGAGTGGTAGTAATGAGTGGCTCAGTGGTAACAGCACCAATTAGTAATCACATGAAGCAACACAGTTTGATAGCATTCTGCAACTACCATGCGATGTGAAGCATAACGTTACTAATTCAAATGTCATAGCATAACCATACTAATGCAATTGGTTTTATGACATTTTGTGGAAGTTATGGACCGATTCGCGTAGTTAAGAGGCTGTATCAACAGCACCGGATGCGCAGGAAACGAAAGTTACATCGAGGAGATGTTCTCCAATCTACCTCATTTCTAATGATAAAAAGACATCCGCCTGCATTTTAAGACGAAAGTGATCCCTCAGAACTGAAGATGTAGGTAGGTTTCAACTATTCCATTGTCAATGTCCACGACCCGGCGCATTCATCTGGTGTTGTCACCGGGTATTAAACGATAAGGAAGGGATACAAATGTTTGATGACGAATTTCGGACAAATTCGGTTGTTCATTGTTAACGGGTACGTAGAGTTAGGTAATTAGAGTGGGTGACAAAGATTAAAGGTAATCATCAAACACGCCAAACTATCTATGCCGCTGATCTTGCCATTTGGCGTAAGGTGCGAGGTGGACAATACTACCACCTGGAAATGAAAATAGCTTTCAGTAGGTAAGCTAGCGTCGATCACGTTCTTCTATCAGGTGGGGATGCTCGTGGCCCAAAGAACTAGTGGTTGAAGTCATCAGAAGAGATGACGTCAGATATGGTTCGTTGGCATATATGTTGTCGTTGTTTGGTTCAATTGCCTGTGCAGTAAGGTCAACCAGTGAAACAAAGTAGTGAAAGCCTGAGGGAAACAATCTGCCGGATGTTACTGTGTTCACGTTTTCTATTTGTTTGGTTACTTGTTTGCCGAGTGTAGACACTGTAATGTTGCATGCGGAGTGTCATATTCCTATTCGGGTGCAATCAACAATAAGCCTTACAGGCTATAACAAGCGGTAAGAGGGTCACGTGACTCAGAAGTACAAACCATATTGTCCCGTTTACGAGCGATAGCGTCATTCTTATGTGCGTGGATGAATGAGCCACTGGTCGCTGAAGGCGCGACCAATGAGAATGTAGCTTGAGTCTCAGCACGAATGTGGGCGTACACAGACGGCCTTGACGCGTATACAACACAGAGTTTGGGGACGACTGTTAGAAATCAGGTCAATCACTGTTTTCCTTTACTTCATGTGAAATACGGCTAATTCTTCTCGTCATGGTTACTTGATAGTTATGACTCAGTGTCAACTCGTGTCGCGGATAATGGCGATGACGATGCCAAGGAGAATAAATGCACCAGTATTCAATGTTCAAGGATGGCTACTGAGTACCATTTAAACAGTTGGGCTTCTTTAACTAATTTCTCGCTAACACTTCGAATGAATTAAAATGTCACCGGGATACGTTACTGCCATTTCGTTTCCTGGTATTCCTTGTATAGGTCATTTGAGAGAGCCCTATTGCACATTTATTCACATGTCAGGGCAGTTATGCATAAACTGATAAACAGTTTTAATAAGCCTAATGGATAATCAAACCAATAATGTCAAGCAAGCTTTTGGATGGTACTACTTAATTAGTGGCTGCTTCGCTAATCGGACCGTACCCGATAATTCGGAACGTTTACGACCGAATTAAGAAGATACTACAACCTGTGGAATTGAATTGTAACTTGTCTTACACCTTGTTAGCACAGCTGAAGACGGTCCATCTTGGACTGCAAATTTCATTGGCTGCTGTCGCAAGTGCTTGAAATGATGTTTATATTAGTTCATGGTGCTCATCCGCAAACAGCCACTCCACGGCCGGTTTCATACTGAGGGATCGATCCTTGAACCCTCCGTGTTACAAGCTAAAGGTCTTATCCGCACGGCCGACGGCCCAAACAGGGACGAAACCCATCCTGAATTGTCGTTTTGTAGACAAGCATTCTAAGCCGTTATAAACACCACAACCACAATCATATCAGAATAAATTATTGGGTCATATAAGTAATAATGTGGTACTATTACCATTACGGAGATGAACGCCGAAAAGTCGCAGACTGGGCGGTGAATAAACACCATAGGTTGTTCAGCTAATCCAGGGCAAGGTTACACGCCGGGGCGAAGTACTATCTTTAAGGACGGGAACGGTTGGTTTAAGGTTTATTGCCCACGGATGAAGCCAAACCCATTGACTCGCTTTCTAGCCAGCTGATGACAATTAAGCCGGGAACCCATACACTGTTGTAGACCTACCTGCAACTTGATAAGTAAAGCATGTGACGCCAGTTTATCCGGAGGAGGCGTACCCACTAGTGTAACTGATTGTGAATTTTGAGGTCACTGAAGTGACGACCTGAGTGTATGTTTCCGTACTCGTCCATCAGATGAGGTGTAGCATAACATAGCCCGTCAGCCCTACAAAACGTGTTCGATCAGTACTGTCACGGTGGGCACGTAAATACGTGTGAGCACGTCAGCGAGGTCAGTTGGGATGGGTTCGCTGCTTAGTGACCGTGAGCACATTATTATCTATTTTGTACTCACAGAACCAGTTCCCAGGAGCCACTGCCTTAAACACATTACTGGCATAACTAATGGATGACGACACTTGAATTTCTCGCATGTACTTCCCAAAATCAAGCCTGAAGAATGCAGTACAATCAGCTACGTCTTGTCGACGTCCATCAGCCCCATCATTCACATGCCGTTATCAGTTGATTGACAAGCAGAAGTTAACTCATTGTGTAAAACTTAAATTTGGCAGTGGAGCTGACACAATCTGGTAACAGAACACGCTGGGAGACTGACAAGCGAAGCTTACACCCGTGAGATGTTGCAATCTATATCATGCGCCCGGTGATGGGCGGAAAGAAAAACAAGAGTTGAACCAAGCCACTGCGATCCATCACAGTGGCCGGTACATGCTCTTTTCAAGCTAACCTGAACCCAATGCGACGTCACACACGGGTATCGTTCTCTCCTCTACCAAAATGGTCGGCCGCTGCTTTGTCGCGTATGCCCACTTGCGAAATTGAATTTCTCACGTTGGCAAACACTCTGCGACATATGTTCTACGCTATCTTGTGCATTGGTATAGACTAGCCTTGCTTTCTGTGTTTCGATTTACTCGTGTACGTGTACCGTTTCTCACGGCCACACCATCACCAAGTAGGCCGTCTAAATCAGCGGCCGAGGGCACAACCAACCTCTGTGTGGGGTCGCACTCCTACGAGTGAACAGTGATTAGACAACTTGCCTGTCTCAAGTGATCTTGCTAGCTTTCTCATTGTTGTTGGATTCTCTCTTATGACCACATTCGAGTGCGACTCTGAGAACACACGGTTTACAAATTTGTCTCATAACGAGGGAGTGAATTTATCACTCTATAACTGTTGGGATGACATTTGACGATGAAAATCATTCCAGCAATTAATCAATTTTCTCAACTACGCAAAAACCACATGCTCTATGGAATAATTCATTTCCATTGGTACTTTAATATGGAACTTCAGAAATAAAAGTCTGCAATCTGCTGCAGAAAACACTACCTAGCAGTATTCAGAGGTCATAAGATGGCACACACTCTTACTTGACGTAAACTTGATTTCGTTTCCGCATTGACCCGATCGAAGAGAAGCAACTCGGCGGCCACCTTATTTGTACTCGGCAAAGTTCCTGTGTTTGATGCCCCTCCAGATACGAGATACTGTCGAAGACGTTGCATTTTCTGTTCCAATTGTTTATTGTGATCCTCTAATTGTTGCATTCGTACCTCCAAACGTCCTCGATGTTCGCGCAACAGACGAGCTTCGGTTGCCAATTCACCGGTACCTGCGGATGCATTCACATTGAATTCCGGTCCCAAGTCTGAGCCGTACGGATAGGCAGACACTCGAGGTTCTGAACCGTAAAGATCTGTAGGATAGCTAAATCCATTTGTGGCACTGGTTGCTCGTCCCAAACTGCCACTGTAGCTGTTTAGTCTACAGAGATTGAGAACATGGAGTAATAGAGTAGTGTATAAACTTCATGCATTCATGACACAGATCATGGATACTAACAATTTTGTGACGTTTATATTAGGTTCTCAACCACGAAGTACAAAAGGGTAGACACGTTTCAGCCCTAGTAAACATAGCGCGGTGTTTCTAACCAATTGTCTTGCTGATGGGTGGTTGTGGATTTGAGCTACTACAGTTTAAATGGAACACACTGTCATTTCCAGTCCGTAGCGAGTTTCCGTATGGGAAAAGTGAGTTTAGTTGGGTCCATAACTCAGTAGAAGGGAATACATGTTGGCGATACCGAGGTTACTTAATGTCGGCGCTTCATTTTTGATGATTATAGGTGATATGTGCTATCGAGGGTACCGGTTTTACATTAGTGAAAATATTAGTGACGAAAACCCAACGAAACCGAAATTTGAAACAGAAGCGTGTTACCAATAAGTAGTCTTACAGATTTATGATTTTAAATGGGACCTGGATGTGAAAATTCAGAGCTTCGGCTGGGTTCGAACCAGCGGCAGAAACAACATGCCTGAACGCTGGTTCGAATCCGGCCGAAGTCCTGACTCTTCACAATTGGGTCTCATCTAAAATCGTAAATCTATCAAACCACTTATTAGTAATACAATTTCTATGCTCAACAGTGGCGCTGGTGGATTCCAGCATGAACTGTTCAAGAAATCCTGCCAGGGCAGTCGATCCCCTGGATCATTTGATGGATTATATATGAGACAGTGGGATGGGTGAGTAACCGAGTCCAAATGTGACATTTTCGAGCTTTTGGCGTGGCTTCGTAGCTCACCTGGTAGAGCGCTTGCCGCGTTGAGACATGGTTTTTTTGTCGCTAGTTCGAATTCAGCCGAAGTCCTGACTTTTCACAATTGGGTCTCATCTGACATAGAACTATTGCTGGATTGTGTACATTGTTTGTAGTAGAATGTATTCCAGTGTCCCTTTTGTTAATGTCATAGACTTTTAGGAACTATGTATGTTGATGAAATACAGGTCACCAGCTGGGTGGGAAATGAGGCAAATAAGTCTACGATTCACAAGAGATCCGGTTGTAAAAAATTCGGGTTTCAGCCGAAATCGATCAAACGACAGAGGCATAATACCCACCTGAGCTACGAAGCTACATCGAGAAATCAGAAGTTTCGCACGTGAACTCCGTTATTCACTTATCTCATTATCACACGGAATCCACCAAATGACCCAAGGTTGTGTTAGTCACGCAAGGGCAACCAATTCCAAAAATGATATCGTTGAGTTTCTGGCGTGACGCCATAGCTCAAGTAGTAGAGCAGTTGTCACAGCTGAACACTGCGCTCCGGTCGCTGACCTCAGTATAGCAGAATCCTAGACTTTTCATAACTGTTTCTGCTGTAAATTAACACATCTATCATACTGCTTGTCAGTAAAACAAATTTGCGATGATCGAGAATAACTGGTTCGCGAATTACCCTTGTGAACATGCAGTTCCAATCGCAGAGAAGGTTTGTGAACAACATCTGCTATTCATGGGATCCAAATTTTTATTCCCTCACTTGAACCGTCACGTGTATCCGATGAGGGCAAAGTAAGGAGTAACAATGATAGTTTAGGAGACCGTGTCGACTGTGAACGCTTAGAAGAGGTAGATTATGCTTCACAACGCCTCGCTGATGGACTCTAGCTACGCTAACACATGTGAGATGTACCGATAATTTTTCCCACAACTGCAAGATATCGAGATACTCGTCTCCCCCGGAAGCGGTGACGTTTCGTACGTTGATAGTACGCGCAGATATGAAAGCCAGAAAAAAACTTGCTGGCATTTCTGAACCGTTTGTTGGATAATGGCATGAAATGAAAATGGCGGGAGACAACACAACCAT
This sequence comes from Paragonimus heterotremus, assembly GCA_013368495.1. NCBI lineage: Eukaryota > Metazoa > Platyhelminthes > Trematoda > Plagiorchiida > Troglotrematidae > Paragonimus > Paragonimus heterotremus. The sequence continues at coordinate 41,390 of LUCH01000956.1, read as the reverse complement.
GTGTATTTCAGAAGGGATTCTCCTGAACTCCATTGCCGTCCTTCTTAATACAAAAGGTCCTATGGCCTACTCGTACATGCTAGACCTTGAAAGGGTTGAATTGAGATAGTAGTTAGAAACCAAAGATGTTAGGCCTTTGGCAAACATAGATACTGATTCAATCACACTCATCTGTTATGGGTGGGTACGACTGTAACTGGGACATCTGTAATTCGTCGGTCAGTACGGAAGCGCGGAATGATGCGCACGTCGTAACCTTGGGAAGACAGAGTCATTTGAGAATTGTTGCCATGACTGTAATATCCGGTAATTTTGGCGTTTTGTCGTGCACTCCTGTTGATGTTAGCCGATGTGTGAAATAGAAATCACTAGCTACGGAAGAAGCCAGTTCCGCTTTTGTGAGTTTAGGGGTATCCGACTTACCTTTGCACTTCTGCAGTTGTTTAACTCATCTAAGCGTTTTAATTCGAACATTACTTTTTCTCAACTTTCTTTTTTTTGTAGTATAACACAGATTCTTCTAACTTGAGCAGTTGTATGTTGCTCGTTGCTTACCAAACGAGCTACGAATCAACGTCCTGGAAATCAGACGTTTTAACGCTCAGAAACTCTTGAAGTGTCAGGCGTTCTCCGCCACTGTTTTCGGGAAGTGAAACCTCAACAGCATTTCCGAAAAAATTGAATGCATATCTAGAGATAAAGATGATATTAGCGTTGCAGATTTATAGGTGAGTTACTGAAGTTTAAGCAAACCAGTTTGAATCAACATGCACTGTTGGTGTGCTTTAGGTTTAACGCAAATTTTCCACACTGTTTACAAACTAGTTGTTAGTACTTGCCTGGAAAAAGACGGTCCACTGGGAACAGGTGGACCAGCTGATGGAGGTCTCTGCATTGACATTCGTGGAGCGTAGCCGCGAGCCACATTTGCCCGCATTGAGTCTTGTTGTTGTTGTTGCTGCTGCATCATCATTTGATGTTGTTGCAGTTGCATGCGAGCCATGCGCTGTTGATTCTGTTGTTGAGCTTGTATTTGTCTGGATGTAGTGGACACATGGTTGTTATAAGTAGGCGTATGTGCGCGTTGACGTAGTCGCTCGTATTCCAGCTGCAAAGCTTTTCGTTCTTCTTCTAACGAGCGAATGGTCTGAAAAGTTTCAAAGTGAAATTCTGTTGGTCATTTTGATGTGTCGTCGTATACTACTTTATGAAACGACAGAGATATTGCGTTTCTATATCTTCTCTCGTTTAAGATGTCTCGATATCACTTTCGCGTGTCTGGATGTCAATTTACGATATTCCACGTAAATGGGTCCAGGCGAGTCAAATTTATTTACTCAATACACCCAGCAGGACCGCGTCCTCTCAGTCTGTAAGAGCCGACCAATCCCTGTGCTTTTCAGCCCACTCATGAGCACATAAACTGTGCGGCCCTGTTCGTTATTGAAATCCATCTAACCTCCCTGAGACATCTGAGACTGGTATCGACATACATGAAAGTGATATGGAAACATTCTGAACTGGAAAGGATTTAACGCATAAAGACTGGCGGACTCAGCATACCGATATCTCCATGTACAGTTTGAAACCGTGAGATTTACAACAATAACTTACCTCATTCATGGAGGCTTTCTGGACGGTCCTAGTGTTAAGTACATTTTGGTAGGACATTCACATTTCATCACAATACTCTCAATACCAGTGCACTCAATCCCATAAAATATCACTCGATAAATGCTACATCTGGGAGAGCGCTACCTTAGGCGATAAACATTATGGAACCCAATCATAAGTACCATCGTTTGCACTCTAAAAAATATTCAAACCAAATAAACTTACGGTTTTATCAAAGTATTGTCTTATCAATATAGCTTTTTTTTGTAATATCAGAACAGTTAAAAACGTTATACCCCCGGCACAACTAAACAGTTCGATTGTGTAACTTTTTCTGATAACCTTCTTGTGTTCGTAACAAAATAACCGGTCATCGGTCATATATTATTGGACGTAGTGTCTGCACACAGTAAAATTCGTCGCTGTTTTCTAACTTGTTAGCCATGAGGTGACTGAGAATGAAAATATATTATTCGACAGATGTACACGAATTACTGACCAATCTGGTAGATTTAGGATGAGACTGTGTGTGTTCATTCGAAATCCAAACAGGGGTAAATATTTTTAGCATACAAACATGTGTACCGTTTTGGAACAGAAGATGGGCCATATAAACTGTTATGTAATCTGTAGCAGACGATGACAGTTCTAGTACAACAGTGATATTTATTGACTTTTCGTTGCGTATTCATTCGCATTTCGACGCCCATGGAACATCATTTCAACAGCATCAAGGTTTATATAGGTTGATTGCCTACCAACTTGATTTGTAGGTCGGATGGTAAAATCCTCAAGATTAATTTCCAGTCGTTGTCTGCCACTCCCTCAACCACCTCATCACATTGCAACTTCAAGTCAATAACGGCGTGTATCCGTCAGTATGTGATGGGCAATCGGAACCAGACAGAGGGAAGTGCAATGTGTTACAATTGTTAAAAAGCGAATTATCTGCATTCGGCTCTAATAATCTAAATTAGCGTGATACTTACATAAGTGTCAGAGGACGCACAGGTTTATAAGCCGTTGGCACCAGTTATGGTTCTTATGGACATAAACAAAGCAGACTTAATCGTAGTGAAATTTCGAGCCACTGGACTGACGCTGTACGAAGTATGGCAGTTTTCACCTGCTGCACCTGCTAATAATCGGTTCTGTCAGAACGACAGCAGCAGGTCGTGACTGATTTTGTCCAGCCAGCAAATCAGCACCCATTCCCAAAAAATACTGAACAGACGGCTCCGTGAATCTGACCGTTCACTTACTGAGAAAGTTTTACATGTTAAGCTACTTCTGTTTTTGCAGTTTTCGAGAAAGATCTATGGAGACAAAATACGTTCCACAATAAAGTCAGTTAAGGTTTTAGGCAGTTTTATACGGTAAAACGTAGAGTTTTGATTGCTCCACCGTGTTATGTACACCGCCAAACAGTGGCCCTCGCAAGACCTGTTGAATCTGAGTGGTTTTCACCGTCTCCTTCCGAATCACTTTTCATCATATAACGTTTCCTGGTATGGTACTTTGGTTCCAAAGCTGTAAAAGTTTATTATTAAGCTTGCCCTTCGTGAACTTAACTTATCAAGACTCACACCGATTTGATTAATGGTCTCCTGAAAGACTTGATGGTCTGTGGAGATATAGTGAGGGAAATCAACACCATCTCGCTTTTCAGGCACTACCGCAACTGCCCGTAATATGAATCAGCTTCGATGAAGGTGTCACGAAACGTGCGGTCAAAACCAGCAAGCGCGCACGGATTGAATTTGCATTGTCTAACAGAGCGTGCTCGTGTGTTGTTGACGTCGTTTTAGTTTTGGATTGTGTAAATCGTATACACGGTTTACTGGGTCTTTGGCTCATGCTTGTTTATGTTGTTTCCTTTTACAGGACTGTTACTGGAACCCCCTACTTCCGAAGATCGCTGTTCCCCGGTGTCTCCACGTCACCCTAAAATAAGTCCACAATTGTAACGAAGAATCAGAGTGAAGACAGTCGGCTTGTATGTTACAGTTAACGACGACATCGAAAGATATATCAAGCGGAGCTCACTTAGTAGTGTACCACCTAGAGATTGGTGCCCACTCTAGTCCAAAGTACTGCTTCAAGTTCTGACACGACAGATCCGGATTTTACCTTTAAAAAACCAACTGACTCCCTGATCTATCAGTTATACCACTGCGGTACAATTTGGAGGCTAAAGTATGAATTGAGATTTGGACACTTCTGCAACGAGGAGATGGCAGTGCGTACTGTAAACAAGTGGCAGGATCCCGTGCACTTGGAATTTTAACCAACTTTGAGGTACAGGTTGTTGCATTCCTATTCGGGTGCAATGAACATTAAGCCTTACAGGCTACGACAAACGGTAGAGAGAACTCATGTCTCAGTGGAAATACAAACCATAATGTGACATTTACAGGCGGTGGCGTCATGCTTAAGAGTGTAGGCGAATGAGCCGTTGGTCGTTGAAGCGACGACCAATCAGAACGCAGCTTGAGTCTCAGGACGAGTGTAGGGCGCACAGCCGGTATTGACGTATACACAGCACACATGTCATTCGGGCATTCTGCGTTTGTAAGAACTTGTAAGAGTTGTGGCTTTTCTCTCTCCCCCTCATATGAATCCTTTGGGAACAACGCGGACATTCATAAGGCATAATTAACCATAAGAGTAGTGTTTCTCACCGCTCAGGCTTCTACAATGCAACAGAATCATTCTTTTTTAGAACACGCAAGTAGAATTACGTAAGATGTACTCTGCAGAGGCATTTCGACTGATCTCTTCGGTTACGATACGCGGACTAGGATCAATTAACATGCACCAATTTAAATAAGTGTATTGTAATCGAAGAGATCGGTCGAAATGTCTCTGCAGAGTACATCTTACGTAATTCTACTTGCGTGTTCTAAATTTATCCGGGGACATTACTGTTTCGAATCAACCTTTCTATAAACAAATTCTATCCAGAAGACAAAGCGTGTTTGTATCCAACATTTTCTCTCGTAAATTCTGGTACTACAAGTCAGTTTCGTAAATGTCGAAAACATTTCAATCAGCATGTTCACTCAGGATTTTGGGCAAATACACTCAGAAAATGTTTGCCTCTCTCAACAATACATGCAAAACATGGGAAAATATTTAATTTCCGTAGGCTTAGGCCATATCTGTCTTTCCATAATCAGAGTCAACCGCTGAACGCTTTGATCCCTTCATTTTACAGCGGAATGGCAAAGTAAACGTTTCTGTGACATACAGCACTTTACAGTTAGGACATCGCTACGTTTTTTGCTCGCTCAAATGTAGGATTGTTGAAGTTGCCAAACTTCTGATGGTGGCAATATACTGATGGTGTTAAATTTTCCGACTGTCTACGAAAATGTGACAGCTGCGGTCAATTGTGGGTGATGTTCAACTTGGAATTAACCAAATCCCTGACTACTCATCAGTAATCTAAAATATCGCCGAGCACAGTTAATGAGATCCGAGATTTCGGCCTGTCTAGGAAGTCTTAATCGCGGGGTTATCGACTGAAGTTAACAGACAATAACTATGTCTCCTATCGAGACGATCGGGCAACCTGATCATTACTCACAAGCGAAAGTGGTTGAGCGTTCACATATGATAATTCCGTCGTGCCTAATGTGAGGTCAATGGCGCAGTGGTAAACACGGTTGCCTCATGAACAGCGTGGCTGGAGTTCTAGTCCCGGCAGTGGCAAGGATATGCACTACTGACGAGCTCTAATGAGAGCGAAACTCGAGTCTAGTGCTTTTTCTGTTCGAAAGGGGCCGACTGGAAAGTCTATGGGAATGCGACAGCTGCGACCAGTTGTGGGTGATGTTCAACTTGAAATTATCCAACTGTCGACTAATTAATCCTTCATTCATAATTACGTTCTGGACTACCTCACGGGACACATCAAACGAGTTGATGCCGGAGCAATGTATAGAGTGTGGTTCCGAAAGACTCGCAAGAATGTTCACCCTGTCACCGATTGCTAGTCGTATCGCCTTCGTTAGAAATGTTCCCACACATCGGCATGCTACCCAAATGTGTTGTTTATCAACAGAACCAAGGCATATCATAGTCACGCACTATATGGTATATTAAGGGATTGATCGATTGTTATGTAATGTTAACATTTCAACCTCAAAAATGAAACTCACAGATTACATACACCAATTAAATGGAAACAAACAGTGAGTGGATATGTACACACACCGGGTATCATGAATCCTAAACCCCACGCCATCCGATTGATTGTTTCGATCACCAAGTGGCAAGTTCAGACCAACATAGCTTCACTGAGAGACGATAACTTCGGGTTTCGTTTGGGCAACCATATTTTGAAAAAGCCAAGTGGGTCAACTTGATGACTTTGCAATCGATGATGGGAGATTCCGAGTAGCTGGTTCACCTGTTGGACATTTTGTTGGTCATTTTGTGGAATGTTTTGCTACTTGCTGAGATAATTGATGATCCGTTCTGTCTACATGGGTGTCACTACAACTACAACAGCAGGTCGTCTGAATCCAATCGAAGCCTAAAAATTTCACATTTGGGTGGCTCACAAGGAAAACCAGCAAATTACCATGTCTTCGGGTGGGATCGGTGTCATCGTCAAGCCTTATGACTGGACACCGTATGACTGGACACGCTTGACAGTGTCAAAGGAGGCAACTGGGAATATATTGAAATGTGTTACTTTTTGAGCTGTTACATTATGGTACCGTAAGGTGTAGACAAGTTCATAGCGTGGTGGACTGTCGGGCCGGAGGTGCGAGTATTCAAACACTCGGCAGGGTACCCCAACGCGGGGGGGAGGCACGTCTACGAACCCTTAACGATCGGATGGCGGACAACGGGGGCAATCGGATGGGTCATCGCTCGACCGAATCGGACCAACAGGCGAGACATAGCAGGCAAAATAGGATGGATGACAAAATCGGAGGCTCGATTATTCCAACATTCGCAGGAATATATCGACACGACTGTGGAGTACGGTCAAAGCTCATTGTGGATAGATGGAGGATAACAGGAGCGACCGGACGAGCCATTGCTCAAATAAATCGGACCAACAGACGAAGATTGGCAGGCGGAAAACCCCCCGATAGAAGGCGCCGATCACACACATAAACCGGGCAGAAGTGCACACGACGCGTGAGCGGAAACCCGGGGGTGTTGTGGCCTGGAATGCTGATTCACTAACGCGAGCGCGCGCGTCGCATGTGAACTAGCGTGTTGGACAATGAAGGTTGTGCTTTATTGGACGCCTTTTCGCTACAACAGGATGGGTTTGCGTATGATCATTCGATGAGACAGCCTCGTGAAGTGGTCGTGGGAAGTATATGAACTACTGATAAGCTCTAACGAGAGCGAAACTCGGGCACACCTCTTTTTTCGAGGGAAGCTGGCGGAACGTGTAGAATGCTACGCAAAAGCTCCGCTCAACGATAGGTGATGTTCCGTTTGCATCAACCAAAGTCCCGCATTGCTTATCGGTAATCGAAATAATGTTCAAACTTCAGTGTTTTCTGGTATTTCAACCTGGGGAGGGATCATAATTGTGGGATCATTGGTTGGAGGTAACATGGCAGTTACTGTGTCCCCTGTCCAATAGATTCGGCTATCTGAACACTCCACATAGTAGCTCATCCGTGCCCAATGTAAGAACAGTTCTTTGTTAACCCATCCTCATTTGACACCGCATGTACACTATATCTGGCACATCTACCTGACGTCTCACCGGCCGATTGTTCAAGCGACACCTTGTTCTCGCATAGTCTGTTCTCGTGGGCTTGGCAAGTGGCTCAGTGACCTCACCGGCCATAAGAGTGTGTGTGTGTGTGTTGCCAACATGTTTTCAATCGTGTGACAGAGGGCTTAATTTCGTATTGCGTGACGGTGCTGTCGCCTGTACAAGTAAGCACATTTTTGAGACAGAAAGCGAACTAGGGCGTGTCGTATCGAGAAGGAAGGATTGTCTCATACTCAACTGCGCGTGTACGGTCAACCAAATTTCAATCAAGCAATCGTGCATGACGAAGACCAAAAAGGCATTCTACGTAAGGAAGGCTGTAGGCCTTGTACATAGTGCGTGCACATCGTAAGTACTGGGATCCGGATAAAAACAACTTCACATGCGTGCCGTATGTGTACGCGAGTACGCCGCAGACCACAAAATCACTCCCTATACGTGAAAATGCCTATCGAAAGCAACCAAATGAGTGGGTGACAGTTAAGTTCAAAGACGATAGATATTAGAAGGTATTCTACCGTCGCTTTCCAACTAAATAGAACTCTCCAGAAGACCTACCAATGAGACAAGTCGATCACCGGACGTCATTCGACTGGACTGAAAAGAACAAGAGTGTATGCAAAAAACGAGAAGCTGAGCTGTTATACAGTCCGAGGAAAGCGGTTGTCCCTAACCTCGGAAATTTACACGTGCTAGTCAGTGAATCGCAGAGGGATAAACTAATCTTTTGTCGAACCCAAATGGGACGATTGTTTTGCGTAGATAATGGTAGACAAACAGTGAATAGAGGCAGACAGCATTCCATAACCCGTGAGGACCATACACCAAACGGGAACAGACTTCGCTCTCTACTCGTTTCCCTCTAGGTACATACACTGAATAAATGCCTACCAAACATGGAGACTGGTGCCTATTATTATTATTATTATTATTATTATTATTATTATTATTATTATTATTATTATTATTATTATTATTATTATTATTATGGTTTATTTGCTTGTGTCACCGTCACTTTGGCTGGTGTCAAACAACATATACATGCAGCGACATTGTGAAACTAATGGAAAGAACAGATGGTGACGGACCACTACTAATCACATGAGAAGCACGGGATTTTTGAACAGATGTGTTTGAGTGTAGTGTATTAACGTGTATCTTGAGAAGAATAATGAACAAACACAAGTTCAATATTGGACGAGCTCCTCAAGTGCAATTGATTAAGGCACAGCATACGCGAGTAACTGTGAGCAAGTGAAGTCGATGATATTCGCATTCCAGGCTACCAGTAACACTCATAGGACAACAGGCGGTATATTGAAAGGATGGACCGATTGGGTATTGATAAACGAGAACGATAACTCTTTTCAGAGCAAATCCATGTTGACTACTTCGTTCGTTTTCTACTCAATCCCTTTCCGCTTCTCGGGACACGGTTGTAGGTCAGACAAAGCCGTACAATCGCATGTGAAAACCAATTACTCAAGGCAAAAGATCACTCAGAAACAGGTCATTTAGATGATAGATACGGAGAAATAAGTACAGCTAGCCATACTCTTTTCATGTCTCGTCAAGTCTGGTTAAATGTTGATTTTGTTCCAAAATTTCGTTTGCTTATTGTGTAGTTAACAAACATTCACTAGAAGCCGTTAACAAGACTTTTATCCGAACTGATGTATACGCGTTACCCTCAGGTCTACACTGCGTCCTAGAAGTAGGCACCTGGCAACAAAATCCGGAACCCGATCCAAAAGCCTTACCTGCATTAGCAAGTCATGAATTGGGCGTGTGTGACACGTCTGGACATGTGAACTTTATCAGTTCACATCGGAGACCAGACCACGCACTGCTAAAACCACACGCACGTTAGCCGGACGTGTCATTAATCATGAGTGCTAATGCAGTCAATTCATTGGGTTCAGACTCCTGATGTTATTGTCAGGTTCTGGGACGTACTGTACAATAGGACAGGACAACCAAAACGTTGACTAACGGCAGCAGTTCAATAGTCATACCGTCAGGTGTTCTGATATAGATAACAAACTGGTTCATTCACCCTCCACCACATACCTGGTCAGCTGGGCTGAGAAAGCTAGGTAGGGGTGGCTGTGTGCCAGCGAACCACGGCGATCGATTGTTATCTATCACGCCACCACCGCCACCGGGAATCGGCCGAAGAGCATTCATGTGTAAATCTGGAGGAGGTTGGGACCGAGCTCTCAGTGAATAGGAACGCTGAATGTTAGTCGGTCCATAGGAATCATACGGACCGAATCGATTCATTGGGGAACTAGTGGTCAGTGGATATGGATAGGGTTGAACCGGCGTGCGATAGGCAATCGACTGGGGATCCAGTCGACCGGAGGAGTAAGCAGAGGAGAAGCCAGTTGGTAGTGCATGAACACCGATGGATGATGACTGACCATTACAAGCTGTATATCCGGAAGCGCGGTTGACCTGGCGCCGGTCAAGACTCATGTACCCTGTACGCGGTGGGACAGAATCTGTAATATTAAATCCAGCAGTACTGATTACAGGAAATCCATCTGATATAGTCGATCGATCCATTCCGGGTGGGGCAATGGAAGAGTGAACTGAGGAGACCATTTGTTGCAACGGGTTCTGGAAGAGATAAACAGGTTGGTCAGTGTTATTTAAATCTCGAAATTGTGAATTCCAAAATCCTCGTTGTCCAAAACTTTCTGCATCTACTGTGTTCAATCAACCACAAAATGGATTATGTAAGTCAGCCACCGAATGTTAAGGGTATGAAGATCTGTCTAGTTTTCTTGTGGTTAGCTGAAATTAGTCCAGAAAAAAAAAACTAGAACAGGTACAGTTCCGGTTGAAATAATTGGAACCTTATTTCTTGTTCTTAGTTTGTTCACACCATGGACGAAGGCCCATTGAAATACTTAGTCGTTCTCGATTAAAAGTATTCGTTAGAACTATTGTGTTTATATTGGTTTTTCTATTAAAAAACGGAATATTTGGTATCTGGTTAGAAGTTATGAAAGCGAATACAGGTTAATAAAGCAAAGTGTGCAAAGGTCATGATTTTATATGTATGCATTTTCATGCTAATCGAATAAATCGTTCAAGGTTGTTTAGGTTTGCACGTTTGTACTAGCCTTCGTTACTCGTAACTTGGTTGGTTAGTCTGACTGAAGGCAAACTAATGAACTAGTTGTAGTGCACGGCGCACTAAGTCGTTTGTCCCAGATATGAATTCACCAGGTCGTTGAGAATGGAGACTGAATATTTATTCGACAGAATGTACATGGGGTCTTTTAAAGCAATGTAAACGACACCGACAAGCAAGTTAGCTAAAGAGATAAGAGACCGGTCTTCGACGAGCGAGTTAACCGAATGAGTGTGCGGTTCTGGTTTGCACTACACAGTCACCTGGCATGCGGACTAACAGTCGGACAGCATACATCATGCGAACTTCCCTAATAGCCTAGGTACAATATGTAACTATGAGTTTTTGAACTATTTTACACATCATACCGCGGACAGGTCAATGAAAACTCGAGGTCGCTCTAACGTAGTTCAGAACAGTACTGAATAAGTATGTGTACATCTGAACTGATTGGATGTCTGTGGGGGTGTAAACATTAAAAGTAGCTTTAGTTGTATCTTACGGACGATTGCCACAATGATTGTTTACGATTGTACTTCGATTCTGAATGTTCGACTATCATTGTGGTCGTTCCGCTTTAACCTATGCTTACTTCTCTCTCACATCATATATTCAATTAAACAGATTGTCGAAAAATAACTTGCCAAGGACAAGTAGTATTTTCACCTGCAACGTATGTGAATGCTACTTGGACACTCACCCACCTAGAGTGAATGAATCAATATGTTGTAGATACTAAAACATTTGCAATTTAGTTGTGTAGTTTATCTCAGATTTAACGGAGTCCGTAGATCAGTGCCGATGTTGAGAGCCCATCTAGAACTGTGTGGAAACACAGCCTGTCTAAAGCTTCCAGATCGCATTATACATTTTTAAAATGAAATATGATGTGGTCGTTTGTTTCCAGCGAATTTTGACATACTAGTTAACTTACCATACTTTGGAAGCAATCTTGCTATTTTTCTGGTGCTTACTCTTTCATACTGACGGATTAAGCTATTGGTGTTGAATATGGTGCACTTATGCCGTCAGCATTTTCATAGAGCTGAAAGTACTGACCATCAAAGATTGAAGACTGGCAATCGAATGGCAGGTGGACTGATCAATCAAGAATTTACTGTGAGAAACTGGGTGGAAGAGTGTACGATTCAATGATGGCATGCACATGCCAGTGATACAAAGTAGTCCTGATTCAATAGATAGACGAGTAGCTATCTGGTTAACTGTATGATAACTGTAGATCAAGTGAGTGAGTTGGTCTATCCGTATCACTGCTTTATCAAAACGAATTTGTACTTCGGATACTTCCCCTTCCAAAACTAAATGATACATCTGGGCGTACGGACCTACCTCACTTTGCAACGAAAACATTGCACTTTTCAAGTTGAACGGACATCTAGTGAACTGATATTTTTTTACCCACCCATAATAGGTACTCACGCCATTGGGTTCGATCAGGATAAGAAATAACAGATGTAGCAGGTTCATGTGGAAATTGATCAGTCGAATAAGGATTGGTATTCAACAAAGATCACATAGACGAGGGATAGTGAGTAGCAAGTGCATATGCCTAAGAAGTATGGCGAACGGAGAGAGAGAGAGAGTTGTACCCTTTGTTACATATGGACAGTAGCTACTAACTGACCTTGTGTTCATGAGTGATTATTGAACACACAGGATGATGGGTACTGTTCATCTGTTTTCACCCGTATGTGTATTAGGCGCTCGCCAGGAGTGTACTTTCAAACGAAAAGACAACTGATAAAATAGATGTAACATAAGTCTAACTTTCCGTTCTAACAAACTACTTGGAACATATAACTGTCGACTGAACAGCTTCCTCAATTGATCGTAGTTTTCTCATTCACCTAAACCGTTCAATCAGCCCATTTTTGAAAATAAACACCATACTCGAGTTTGGCTTTTCTTAGCAATTGTCAGTAGTGTATATCTCCTTCACAGTCAAAATGCAAACTTGAACCGCATTGTCATGAAATAATCGTATTTATGTTTGTACACTTAACCTTGTATTATGGATAAAAGAATTATTACACCTAAACGCTCAATCACACATGCTGCTGTGAGTAACTCTGAGTAATCTAAGCATCTTAAGGCAAATTCGATGCATTCTGTGATTGATGAGAAGTCCTGTTCGTTGACACATCGTAAGAAGTTAATGGAATATTTACATTGTCCACTCGAGACGATCTGATAATCCGAACGAGTAAGACAGTGTGTTGAGAGAAAATAATATAAGTATTTTGATCTTTTAACATGATTCTGGAAGTGCATTTATTTTCTTGACAAAAAGGGTCCTTAGGCATAACATGAAAAGTCCGCTGAAAAATAATCGTCACTAGTGTAAGCATGCCATAACTGCCAACTTGGTTAGTATACAAATTGATGAATAGCCGTGACCAACGCTCATTGCTGCAAAGGAAATTTCAAAAATGGGACATGTCGTCCACATAGTGAGAGAAACTGCTCACTAGTGCTCACACCACCTCCCACGAAGATAGTCAAACTAATTATGGACAGTTCTCATCAGATTTGTCAATCTAAGTGTAGCTGAAATGTCCGCTACTTAGAAAAAACCGAAAGGAACTTAACCGTCCGAATGGCTGAAAATATTCCTATATAGATATTCAAGCAAATATCTCGACAGGGAATGAAAACTCTGGCCCGCAACCGATTGTTTTCATCATCGATCGTTTGCCGTTTCATCGGAAGCGGGCATATTATAGATCCATCTAATTGCTTCACAGCTCTGTTATGTAATCAAAGTTCACGTCTGCTTAGGCTGATCGAATCATGCTGATCTAATCATGCGTCAAAAACCGAGCTTATGTACTCAAAAGCAATCCACTGTAGTGTTGACGTCCCCATGGTTTTGACTGATTTTGATCACGTGGTGTAGTACGTCGGTTCTGTTCGTCGTTCTGAGTTAATATGATTTACCCAGTTTGTTGTATATTACATAATGCATGTGCCTCTGTTAATACATTGCTGTTACTTGTGAATCTATGTGTGCAACGAGGTGTGCACAGCCTATTTATCAGTATTTGTACAAGTCCGGCAGGCTGACTTCTGGGCAACATAATCAGGCAGAGATGAAGTTTAACCGGGTACACTCGTCGACTGATTTCGTCTTGATCATATTTTGATTGTCATGAAGTTCGGTTGGGTTTCAAGTATTGTGACTGATGAGACTGTTAGTTAAATCGAATCATTCATCTGCTCTTAAAATACTGTTATTTCTCCTGGGTTCCATTACTCAAAATCTGACATCAGATTTGACATCAAGGGGGCAAAACCGACGTTCTGAACCGGAGTGGTTAGGGTTGTAGGTTGCTTCATGGTGCAGTCATTGATTTTTACTCAAATGATGAAAATGGACTGAACAGTCACTGAGCTGCACAATTCTGACTATCACAGGAGTCAGCCAAACACACAGGCACATTCATTTGACTCATCAGACAGACTTACTAGCATGGAGTTTCGGTTTTTCAGTCAACAAAGCTTATTGACGGTACTGTTTGAACTTATCCAGTGTGTTAAATGACCAACATAATACACCATATTTATGTACATTTTCAAGTGCGTGATTGTCTGTCTTAATGTATTTCTAGAATTCCTCTGAACAGTTCTCGTGTGAGTCCAAAACGTGCGTACTCTTCTCCAGTGAACTTACGCCGCCTAAAATGCATTGCATGTAAACTGATGAACCATAGATGATAAGATTTTGAGTTTACTCGCTCACCAACTGCGGTTCACTTTGTTGCCTCAACTCGCGGCTGTATTGTGCAATCAACTGATGCTCCTCGTCCACCAGTGGCTGACGTGCAGCAATGCTGTTGTTTTCCGGGTAGCAGACATCTCGATCATTCGAACGTCCAACATAATTCATTTCTGTATTCATATGTCGAGTGTCAGAAGCGGCTCGGGGTGGCAAGCGGTGATCCGGTGAGGACAGGAAGATTTGTGTGGATACCGGTCGACTGATTGGGGTATCCGTGATTATCGGCGATTGAGTTTGTGAGTGAAGTGCATTGCTTGAGTCGGGAGAATCACACACGGTGACCTCTGAAGTTTTTACGTCCCGTGGAAGCATTGAGGTAGAGTCGGAGCCAAACACCGGCGCTGGTCGAGGTTTGCTTAACCAGTAGACCGAAACGGGATGCAATCACGCAGTTAAACACAGTCTGCTCGAAAGCAACAATAAGTGGAACTGACACCTACAGTTAGTAAAACTGGCTTGAAAAGGTTAACCAGGAAACTGACCACACTTTGTATATGTTCGCTCTGGGACTAGCAATCTACCATAGACCAGTGAATCAATGATTCAGATTTGGGAGAATCGGCTCGACCAACAAACAAAGCCCGAACGACCAATCTGTTAGTTGATCACTCCACCTTAGGTGCACTGTCAGACTTTGTAACCTCCCTGTTCAGTCCACCCATGGGTGGTCTGATTAACTATCGCGTAGTTCACTGTTTATTTGGCCAAATGCCTGTCTGATTATCATACGTAAACCACTTGCAGATAACTTTCCAAGTCTAATCCGGATGTGTATGCAGATCAGGTCAGTCAACTACAACGTTTGGAGTACGTAGATCGAACAAGAGGTAAGAGAGTATACTAACAGGACTCAGGTCAATAGTTCAGCGTCAGACGTCTATGCGAAGTTCGTGTTTCTAACTATGGCACAATGAAGACACATGAAAATGTTGGCATAAATAACATCGGTATGGTCTACCAAATGACGTAATCTCAAAATAAACTGTTTTCTGAAAAAAAGAGGGATTAACAGTTTAGCTGCACGGTGAAGAATGTTCAATCCATTTATTCACAAACGTCAGAAAGAAACATTATTCTCGGTTTCTTTTATCTGGACTCATCTGAACGCATCACTCGGGCTTAAATAAGTTTGAGTTTCAAATCAGCCTTAAATCGATAACAACCGAACGCATTACCCAATAAACTGCTAAATATATGAAGGTCGTAGTGTCTGTACTGGAGCACTTGAATATTCAACTATGTTCGGACCGAATTGATTGTGTATTTCAGATCGGACGAAACTGATCTAACAGAAGTAGTAACATTGAGAGCGTATTAATTTGACCAGATAAAGTTACATGTATTTTGATCTGATCTGTACATATAGAAAATGTTAGATAATATATTTACGAAACTAATGATGAGTATTACTCTACGTGTGATAAGAATGTGCACTACACAGATACTTTGTGTGGCAAGCAGTAGATTGGCCAATTGTTTCATTTCCGCTGATTGATCACCGGACAGAGTTCTAACGCTATTTGTTTTGGTTCACGATGATGATCGTCATGACATTGCAGTGACTACCCTTCATGATTCGTCTAGCATATAATTAGGTCAGATACAGAAGTATGTTAGTGAACCAACGAACGTTCGAATCCATAATGGACTGATGTCATTATACCAGATTGGTTACATTGTTCATTTTGGGACAAAAATGATGCCTAATCCACTTAATCAGATCGGAATAAAACATCGTTTTTGCAGTTTAGTTTTTATTGTAGCAAGACGATCAAAACCCAATCACTTTAGCTGTCTCAAGACTAGGTATAGTCAGCTCAGGCGTACTCTGGGCTGAATGTTTGACATCCTAATGGATGTGAGAGCTGTTGAGTTATAAAAAACTAGGGTTTTTCAAGTTGCGTTATACACAGCTAGTGTTTACGTTCTCCGGAATTATATTCAGCACGGTGAGTTGTAAGTAACGTAGTACTGTTGTGAGCCAAGAACGCGGATGGCGCATAGGTTGCTTATTCAGCAAACTAACGCATGGGTTATGCGTTTCAACAAAACTACAAACAACGCTCATCTGCGCACGGTACTGGGTCCAGACCTTCACGGCTGTCACAGACGTCAATTATCAGTTCTTGCATGTACCGAGAACCATTTCATGCCATGCTGCACTCCGATTTCTCTTCTTGTATTTCACCCCGGTTGCTTCAGTGTCAACACCCGCTGCTGACTAATAGTGGTGTGAGTAGTATAGTGCGATTGCTCATCCTCATTACACTAGTAGCCGACTACTAACATCTACAGATGAATTAATAACCCAGGGAGATGTTCGAAGAAGCAGTGCCGTAAAGACAACATTAAATAAATATCCCTTCTAGTCTTTTCGTGAAAGAATATTGCAAAAACTGCCTTCCAAAGGTACGGCTAAACGGGAAGTGTTCTGCTGACAGTATTTGGCTAACGGCAACAATCATTCAGTTATCCTCTTTAGTGAGGTAATATTTTGTTATGGTGTTTACGTCAGAGAAAGCTAATGTTTGACAAACCTTCAACTAACTGCAGTTTTCTACAACTGGGACACGGTTTAACTCCCAGCTTATGGTCTGAGAAACGTAACCGCCAGCAACAATTATTTAATGCTAGTTCTTCAATGAAAATTGAACATGTTTGAAGGACGTTCTTTAACCATCGCATTTCGGTCTGCTTATCGTTAGCACAATAGCACACGGTCTGTGGATTAAATTAACGTGGAACTTGGAATTCTGTTTGGTTCAAACAGGATGCAGCTGCTTTGCACTGTCCACTTATAATGCGTAAATATTTCGGTACCACTCTCCGTAAACCGTAGACCATCGAATGACCACCAAGATCGACTGCTTTTACACCGTTGAGCGTTTTCCATTAGACGGCAGTGCTGACTTGGCGGTCTCGGTGCAAACCGTGACTGACTAAGAGTTCAGCAACTCCAGATAGAGCCAACCACTCTACCTAGTTTTAATCGTACTGGTTACATTCAATCAAGACAATGGAATTATCACCAGCACCTACATGCAGGCAACTATCAGTACACGGGATAGGCGAGCGGAGTACATCTGTTCAGAGTGTGACCAGACTTGCAAATCGGACGTTGGCTTGTCGGCGCATACTCGTATGTATCGACGCAGGAATGGCCCAGAGCAGGAAGTGGACGGCCAACCTGTCACAATTTTTGACTGTGCCAACTGTGACCGCAGCTTTCCCAACAAAATTGGTCTAATTCAACACAAGAGACATGCACATTCCGTCGAACGCAACCATGAGAAGCTCATGTCCATGAAAACCACCGGATCAAATTGGTCTCAGCAAGAATCGGCCACTCTTATCAGAAGCGCCGATGCACTGGCTCCGTCGTGCACTACTCGACGCGAACTTCGTCATCGGCTCCTGTCACATTCCCTAGGTCGTACTTTGGAAAGCATTCAGACTCGTCTGTATGCACCGAAATGACAGAGGACTAATGTCCCCACTGCCAATCCAACCACTGTCTAGCATACTAACACGACATAGGATATTGGGTCCCAAGCTGCCGATCACACTGGGTAGTTTACCTGTTTGATCCAAACAACGATTACTCGACTGGGGTCAACTAGCAAGGCTTTCCTACACAGTGATGAACTACTAGCTATTGCCCGAGGTCTTCAGACAGGCATTTTCACAGTGGTACACTCTGAATCGCCGCTGAACATGCACCTTTCACTAGCTTTCCCGTACACCTGGAGACTTGTCACTCGACGACGTGGTCATGTTAACATGGAAACCCACACAACCAGGAAGCAAATACGGGGAGCTAATTATGCAGAAATTCATACGCTGTACTACAAGCGTAAGAATAATGCTACGTTTGCAGTTTTTTCTGGCAATTAAAGAACCACCTATAAGATAAACAGCGGTCTCCCGGATAAGTCCAACGAATACGGATCCGAGGTATTATCGGCTCCTCTGCACACTGACGATCGACCATCTCGTACGATTCTGCCTCCGGGCTGGTTCTTGATTGGCCCGATCGCTGGAGAAGTCTCTCACACCTTGAAGAGCATGGAAAACATCACTCCAGGTTTGAACAAATTGTTGCCCAAACATTTGAAGCATATGAAAGCTGATGCTCTGGCCGAATATTTTAATCTCTTCCTGCTAACTGAAGGTTGTCCAATCCATTTATGCCGCTCTCGCATCACGCTTGTGCACAAAGTAAACAACCCTTCATCTCCCACCGACCTCAGACCTATCGCCGTATCTTCAACGTGTATACGTTGATTCCACAAGATATTGGCAGATCGTTGGAATAGGAGTTTGCAGCTATCCGCTCTCCAGTATGCATTCCTACACCGCAACAGTTGCCTCTAGGCGAGCTCACCATTACATCCGATGCTCCGGAACTCATGCACCACGTCTTCAAGTCTGTCTGCGAATTTTACTGGCGTGTCCTAGGCGCTTGATTCTATTTCACAAGATTCGATTATCAGATCGACCCGAGCCTTCGGTGCTCCTCCACCTCTAACGCATCACATTGCCGACTACTACAGGAATGCTTCCGCCACGCTCAATGGCTCCGTTCTCCAATCCCAGCGTGGTGTTCGCCAGGGTGACCCACTGCCCCCGCTTCTATTCATTATGGCAAAGGATGGGGTGCTTGCACTATCTCGTCCGGAGCTTGGCTACCAGTTCCACGACACACTGGTTAGCGGTTTCGCCTACGCCGACGATCTGATCCTTTTAGCTAAGAATCCTACGCGTCTCTCCGAGAAGCTTGCAGCCGCCGCTAATGCTCTGGAGCTTTGTGGACTGAAGATCAACACGCCTAAGGCTAAACTCATAATAATCGGTGGTGACCATAGGCACAAAGCAACAGTTGTAACTGACAAGTCCATTTATTTCTGACCAAACACTATTCACCCACTACGCGCATCTTACACGGTGACCTATCTAAGTATCCCGTCCATCTGGAAAGATAAAATATTCATTAATCACCGTTCACAACTTCGTACAATGCTGCGGAAAACTACTAAACCGTTACTGAAGCCACATTAGCGCCTCTATCTTCTTAGACTGCATCTAATACCGTAGATGAATCACTCGTTAGTATTGAGCCGAGTCTACTGAAACACGCTCAAAGCTATGGACTGTACGATTCGCCAGTTTGTTCGGCAGTGGTTCCGTCTTCCCAAAGATGGACCGACCAGCTACATCCACACTCCAACTGGCTTGGGCTGTCTGGGCATCCCGAGTTTGTCCACCACTAATCTCATCTCGCGCAAATCTCGAGTGGAGAGACTTCTCTCCAGTCAATGTCCAGTTCTGAGGAACGTGAACAAAGATGATTCATTCGGTCCTATCCTGAGGGACATCAATATCCCGGTTTGCGTTCATGGTGTGGTAGTGACGAACACGGAGGTGGCCCATGCGGCGTGGGGGGAATAAGCATTATAATATGGTGAGTGGTCAAGGTCTTCAGGAAATTCCTCACTCTCCACTCTCTAATCTTTGGCTGTTTAACCCAGATCGCATCCTCCTCAGAATCTATATTCGTACCATCCAGCTCCGATGTAATCTGTTGCGGACTAAAGTCCAAAATTCACCTGGTGGCCGAAGTGACTACTCGGTTCTCTGCCATGGCAACTGCAGTCAACCAGAAATGTTAAAAGGACTTGTCAATTGTTCAATGTTTCTAACTACACAGCGCCCTACAGTTGACAAACAGCTTACTTTAAATTTCTTTTTTTCTCAGACTTTTTTTACTTAGTTTCAGTGTCACTGCTTGTCCTTTCTTCGAATGAAGCTGTGTGAACTGCTCTCCAAAATGAACGTTAATGGTCATTATACGAGAGTACAATACGTTAACTGTGGATATCCTGTGGACGGTCAGGAAGTAATGATCGCTTTTATGTAAGCCACTCCGAACAGTTACTTCACAATTTCACATGAGATGTTTTCAATTAGCAACTCGGGTCGAAAGTGATACATGCTGAAGACGAAATGTGAAATCACAAAACAGTTTCCAGATCATAGTGTCACGCCTATATCTGGCTGGCTGGATTGAGACGATATGACGGGCCTGATCAGGTAGTGGTTGCTAACATTGAAAATGTCGACTAAAACGGCAGACGTTCAAACCGTTGTTCGTTTAGTGTTCCGTTCTTTCACACGTTTGACAAAGTTTGCTAGTTACCTTTTGGTCAGATGTGTTTTATTCCCTTCAAGCACAGTTTTACTAGGTTCGCTTGTGTCTAAAATAGTGAGGCTCTTTCTATCCTGTTAACTTAGTTTTGTTTGTCAATCCGTTCTCTTTTTGAAAACTAACCGCTCAAATTCTCATTAGAAATGTGTTGAATTGCTTGGCCAGACAGTGGTTACTGACATATTCACCTTCAATCAGAACAGTAATGTGTTTATCTGTCATCCGGTTTATGATTCTAGCTCTTATCCAAGCGTTCCAATCACAAAAGTGTGTTCATGTCACCACTGAATGTGCACGATATCGTTTTGCTCCTCTGGTTGATGTAAGAATGCAGATTGGGATCATTCGGTTTCTCGGGATGTGGTAAGTTGATAGGACCCTCACGACCGACCGGCCGATCGGTCGATACCCTTGCTGTTGACTCAGGCTGTTTTACGGGGAATACCAAAGAGAGACCATTCCTTTTGAAACACAACGCGATTCTCACTGTTCAGATTAACTCATATTTTACTCCAACTCCGGGATTTATTAATGCAATGTGTTGTGTTCAGTGTTTTAGATTACATATTGTGTGACCGTATGAGTGGAAAATACATCCAGCTGGAATTGTCCGTTATGAAAGCTGTCCTAATGCGAATATCACTTTGGTTCTCTACTGTCAAGTGTACCTGCTTGGAGTGTGACGTACCAGGGATGCTGAAAGCAAAATCTTACCGAGGTGTGGTTGTGACCAAAAAACGATGGCCAGTAAAACAACCGAATGAGCCTAAACAGTCAACTTGTGAGGACGTGATAAATTGGGGGAAAAATTTCAGAGGGCACGGACAGGATTTGTAGGACCATGGCATTCAGTCCAGCTGGAGGTAGGTAGTGGCAACTATGCGACCCAAGTGCCTGCTGTTCTCATTAAAATTGACGAACTGAAGCAGCCGGGTTTTGTTGAAAAATGTGCTGTTTAAATTAGTACGTTTTGTACTAGCAAAAACGATCTGGTTTAACTTACTCTTCACCAAACGAACTGGTATCGCAGCATCGCGTTCTACCACGACTAAGGCTTGTCCCGCCTGGTGTTGACTGTAATCCGTGACCCGAAGCAGCGGTCTGTTCGGGGCGCTGAGACCTTTCACGCGATCGAAATCGATTCCGTACAATTCGCGTGAAGTCACGAAACGAGTCTCCGGAGGTGGACTAAATTAAGAACGATTTGAAGTTATGACGGAATTTAGTTTGAACAAAAAAAAGCTTGTTCATTTTACTCATGCACTGTAGTCGAAGACCGGTTCGATCATTTTCATAGTAACGGGTGAAAGTACTTGATGATAAACTCGAATCGACTAGCATTACGTTACTTTCTAAATATCTCATTCGTCCGATTTTATCAGTGCAGTGTGTAATGATAGTAACACAACAAGCGAATTAGTAGAGGTGTGCATATCTCAGCCTGACAATCTACTGAGAAATGGTTACTTGAGGGTAGGTGAATATTCGCGACCAGGAGCTGATACCGCGTTCTGAGTAGAAGCTTTTAGCATTTGTCGTACTCCAGTTATCGAACAGGTTGGAATTTGTTCGTTAAGAATGGCTCTGCAGGTTGATACGGAGGGCAGCATTAAGTTCTTTCATATCACTACCAATCATCAACACCATCAGTCATTATCATCAATCGAAAACGGACAGGTTGTTCTGTGCATTCTCTGCCTCAAGTCGCCCACGGAGAGAAAACGCTGACCACGTTTGGTTCATCCTTATATTCAAGGTAGCGGCAGATGGTGTAAACAGTATACCGACCAGGGTGAGAGATCTTCCTGACGAGACTCACAGACAGATCCGCACGTATAGATGGCAACTGGATGGGGGCTATCTCATCGTGCTGTTCACGTCGCCCAACTGGATTCCAACATGCCAAAGAAAATCTCATCAAATGAAGTTACCAGGTCCACTGTTTATCTTCGGTTCAGGCAGAGCAGAGTATGTGCATGAATTTCAATGAATCGCAGCCTCTCACTGGTATTGAGTTGCTATGCAACCATACTATGCTTGTCTCACTGTCCGTTCTAGACCGGTGTTTAATTTTGGCAAGCTGATGAAAGGTGAGCACTCTATGACTGAGGGAGGTTGCAAACGGCGAAAAAGCAGCGTTGGTCCTATAGAATTGTCCTGGCATGCGTCTGCAGTGTACATGCGATGAATTCAAGTACCGCTATCCACAGAAGAGGAAAACCACTAGTGTAACAGTGTTGAATGTTAAACAGTGTTTTCTCAAAACAGGCTCCGTAAGTAGAGAGTGGCATTCAGCGGAGTATAACTACAGAAGACCTGCACTAGTACGTCTAAACCCACAAATTTCTACTCGTAAGCTCCCTCACTAACTGTTCACGAGCCGGTGACCTTTATTGTATTTCCCACACTGTGGCTGTTGGAGAAATTGGCTGCCAGAGACGTTTACGATTTTATGAATGGTTCCAAAGCTGTTCTAACCAGTAATTTTGGTTGGTAAAAGTCATCACTGTCAGTGAGGAAGCAGAATTCTATCTTCATAGTTGCGGAAATCAGAAAAGGTGAAAGCCTTCTATGTCGGTATCTGTAGATATGGGAACCGGGACTGTTATCAGTTCCAGGGCTGACAAACTGCATGAGTCGACAGTTTATGCACATACAGGACTGGACGGCTAGTATTGATCAACACTGCCTCGGAGAAGGTAGGCAATTTCGGGTTCCGATGACGCAACAACACTTAGAACCAGTTGGCGGGGTCAACAACGTGACCTGTTTCCATTATGTGTTATGCAATGGATGAGGTCGGATTTCATCTCAATCGCTCTGTTGCCGTTGCCTGTTGCGTCATGGCGAGCACCAACCAACTGGGTATATGTTCAGCCATTCTTTGTCGTAGACATCGATCTGTTCTACCGATATAGACGTCACCGCAACTGCCAGTGAGCTGATACACTACATGTGAGACACGCAGTTTGTCTGCCCTGGAACTGATAACAGTCCTTGTTTCATGTAAACCCAATCGTTGATTGTTTCCATAAATTCAAGTTGAACATCGCCCACAATTGATCGCAGCTGTCGCATTCCCATAGACTTTTCGGTCGGCCCCTTTCGAACAGCAGAAGCACTAGACTCGAGTTTCGCTCTCATTAGAGCTCGTCAGTAGTGCATATCATCGCCACTGCCGGGACTAGAACCACGGCCACGCTGTTCATGAGGCAACCGTGTTTACCACTGCGCCATTGATTTCACATTAGGCACGACCGAATTATCATCGCATCTGAACGCTCAACCACTTTCGCACCTGAGTAATGATCAGGTTGCCCGATCGTGTCGATAGGAGAAAGTTACTGTCTGTTAACTCCAGTTGATAACCCCGCGATTAAAACTTCCTAGACAGGTCGAAATCTCCGATCCCATTAAACCTGCTAGGCGATATTTTAGATTACTGATGAGTAGTCGGATATGCACTATTGACGAGCTCTAATGAGAGCAAAACTCGAGTCTAGTGTTTCTACTGTTCGAAAGGGGCCGACTGGAAAGTCTATGGGAGTGCGATAGCTGCGATCAATTGTGGGTGATGTTCAACTTGAAATTAACCAAATACCCGACTACTCATCGGTTTCTATTGTTGCTGCTACCCCCATGTCCTGTATATTCTAATGTTTTACGTTCGTGACTGAAGAGAATAAACGAGATGTTAACATCTCTCGACGTATATCTTCCATCGTTATTGGTGAGCTGGATCAAGGAAACTCAGTGTTTTAAACTTCATTTGATGAGGTCTTATCTGGCATATTGGAATCCAGTTGGGCGATGTGAACAACACGATGAGATAGCCCCCATCCAGTTGCCATTTATACGTGTGAATCTGTCTGTGAGTCTTGCCAGGAAAATCTCTCACCCTGGTCGGTATACTGTTTAGACCATCTGGCACCACATTGTGTATTTCTTACTACCTGTACAGAGCGCGACCACGACTCCTCGAACGCAACACGCCATATGGCGAACAAGGGATAAGCTTTATTTTGTAGCCATTCACGCGTATGCGTTCCCCTCTCATCCTTGTGTGCAGGCGATAGAGGGACGGCCTACCAACTGGGCAGGGTGCGACATGCGCTAAATCGCTTGTGATAATGAGTAACAGATACGCAGTTGGACCATGCCCGGTACACCTCGCTACCATCTGCAGTCCCAAGTGATTCTGGGCAGAATGAATGAGAGAATTTGTGACTACTGCAAGTTTTAAGTACAATCAAATCATACGCTAAGCAATAAAATTTGGAGAGAAGTCGAGCTAACCACGATAAGTTAAGTCGCATACAGAAAAAAGTGGTTCTGAGTCAAAAGTTTGACCTGCGATGCAAAAAGATATAAATTTTTCTTTAAGGGACCGTACGCGGAAGCAAACAGATGAAAAGTCTGACTCATTTGGTAATGAGAGTCTAACACAACAAGCCGACGACAAAGTGAATAGGACATTAATGCCTAATTCCTGTAGTTGCTACGTTCAATAGATGTGTTGTAAATTACATTGAGCGCTTGAGAATTACTGCAGGTTTCTTCGCCGTACGGGATAATGCATCAGTGGTCATGGTCAACCGTTGGACACTCGGAGTGCTCTAAATTAGAAAGTATATTTCATAACTCACTCTCTCTGTACGTAGAAGAAAGTGGTACAACTGCAAAGATAGTCCTACCGTATGCTCGTAGTTTTGTGCCCGAATGATTAAGTGCTTCCACACAGTCAGTAGTGCGGCATAAAACTCAATGAGTGTAACTGATTTTTCGTCTGACTGCTTCCATTTGGCGTACTTGACATGGTTGAACCTGGAAGGACTGAATTCCTAGTCAGCTTAGCTCTCCAAATCGAAACAGTACACAAGCCTAACCACCATGTCAAGGCAGCAGAAAAGAACTTATATTACACATATAAAGGAAAAAAAATACAAATCGAATGGAAACAAAATCTCACTCACGTTAGTGCAGTACTCCTGCATCGGATGCGTCAGTTTATGATTCCGAGCAGTTCGCCCACTGAAGAAGCACTGTTGGCACAAATCGAAATTGAGGCACCTCAGACACCGATACCTGAGTTAGTGAAGATTGGTTGGAGGAAATCTCTCGTTAGGGCTGCAAGTGTGTAGACGTCTCAGGACAGCAGAAAAACTTGCCCTGTCCATATGGCAAAATCAGCTTTTACTGTCGATATTATGTATTGACAAAAAAGCGGTTATCTTAATGTAAACACACTGACATGGTTCTTCAATTACACTTTTCAGGCGAAACATGTTCCTCTACATCAGTAAAATTTAGCCACCTGGTCTGAAAGGGTAGATTACTTCATCCACTTGTTAAGAGGTTGTTGCACCATCACTTCTACTAATGACGGCAACCCTTCGTTTGGTGAAGGGGGAAATTAACGTACAGATGCCGAGTCTGTTTCTATGCGACTGATCTGCAAGCTTTTCTGTGTGTTTACTAAAGAAGCAGTTTTTGCATTAGAACTAATTCCATTCACAATCCGTTGGGCAGCGTGTAAGACGTCATCATGTTTCCACAGCTCGTTGTTCAAGCAATTCGTATAGCTTGTGAACCTTATGATTCGATACTGTTCCTCTGTAGAAAACAATGATCTGTTTCTTACTAAAACGGTGACACATTGGCTTCCAACACACTGCAGTGTCTCACAATTAGTGTGTCAACTAACATAGCCAGTTCACTTTGTCCGTTCTAACGAGTAAGTGCAACTGAAAGAACGCATGTTTCATTGATTCATCTACGGAAACCGCCGGCTAGGTTTGGTATCCTCACAAATACGCTCGCATTATCATCCAACTACTTAAGTTAAAGATGTGTCCGTTCCATTTATCCCAATCAACAAACATATTGGCTAGAGATAATTGGAACATTCTTCTGTGTTGCTTGGTCAGTAATGATAGCCGGCACCGACGATGAACATTCTGCAGCGAATAGTGAATATGGTGGACCAATCAATGCGAATCATTCACTTATATAACCTATTGCGGCCTCAGTTGTTCAGCCTACTGTATCACCATTCCGAGCTTCACGGTTTTTTCAACTGAAGAGGTATTCGTGTTCTAACCGATGGCTGCGGGTCACTTAAAGGATATGAAACACATTAACCTATTCCTCTGATTGTTGCATTGCACCAAAAATATTTACACACATGCTTGCTACCGATCTGACTAGATTAGTTTGCATAGTGAATACATCTAATTCCAACATCACAATGATCAAACTGCGAGCTTGAACCACTTTCTTCGGGATGCATTTTTACAACATAAACATTTCGACAATGCTTCCTCAGCCATAGCAATCAGAAGAGTGTTCGCGTGCAACTACTGTGATTTCTACTTGCTGGGCAAATAATCAAGCGTTAACAAATATACTCATACTTTTGTTGCGGCCTTCTTTTCACAGCATCTGTCCACGTCACCGTTGAATATTGA
>LUCH01000956.1:2365-12917 GCA_013368495.1 Paragonimus heterotremus | reverse complement strand
TCAATATTCAACGGTGACGTGGACAGATGCTGTGAAAAGAAGGCCGCAACAAAAGTATGAGTATATTTGTTAACGCTTGATTATTTGCCCAGCAAGTAGAAATCACAGTAGTTGCACGCGAACACTCTTCTGATTGCTATGGCTGAGGAAGCATTGTCGAAATGTTTATGTTGTAAAAATGCATCCCGAAGAAAGTGGTTCAAGCTCGCAGTTTGATCATTGTGATGTTGGAATTAGATGTATTCACTATGCAAACTAATCTAGTCAGATCGGTAGCAAGCATGTGTGTAAATATTTTTGGTGCAATGCAACAATCAGAGGAATAGGTTAATGTGTTTCATATCCTTTAAGTGACCCGCAGCCATCGGTTAGAACACGAATACCTCTTCAGTTGAAAAAACCGTGAAGCTCGGAATGGTGATACAGTAGGCTGAACAACTGAGGCCGCAAT
This sequence comes from Paragonimus heterotremus, assembly GCA_013368495.1. Taxonomy (NCBI): domain Eukaryota; kingdom Metazoa; phylum Platyhelminthes; class Trematoda; order Plagiorchiida; family Troglotrematidae; genus Paragonimus; species Paragonimus heterotremus. The sequence continues at coordinate 12,466 of LUCH01000956.1, read as the reverse complement.
AGGTTATATAAATGAATAAACAATTGTGCGAGTATCTCTTGGTGGATCCAATAGTTCACATGTGGTTGGAGGGGAATCTGAGTCTAACTATGAAATTTAAGACCCTTTAGTTTGGCTTCATAATTCAGCTGACGGAGATCATGCTGCCGTCGGTTCCAGTCCAGCCAGAGCCCAGACTTTTCCCAACTGAGTGTTTGACAACCTAGAAAATGTGTCATACTATTAAGAGTAACATACATCATGTTCAATCAGTTATAACACACCTTAGTCCGGATATTGGTTGACGCTGACAAACACCACAGCGTACATTGTGCACCACTTGCTCTGCCAGCATGACACGATGCAAAAGAGGAAGCCACATAAGAGCGGTAGGTCCAAATCGTAACCATGTGAGGAAGTGTCGGACGGGAATGCTTTGACCAACTCGGTACGGTGAGCCACCTTCATAAGCCTCAGAACTGCGAGCTATTTCTTGCACCTGTGATGAAAAGTTGGACATGTTCAACAATACCCATCGCCGTCAACAGAGAGGTTATGTAACAAACAAAGATTGGCTCCGTGGTTTTATAATCTGTCAACTTACAACATATTGAGTAAGAAGGTGGCTATGAGAGTGAACTAGAAAATTAGTCAGCAGAGGGCGGTGGTTAGGGAACTGCTTCCAGCTTCATCAAAGAAGTTTCAACTCCTAAGCATGGTCGAGTGTAATCTAGGAGGGTTTCATCCTCTGTACAAACTTCTGAGTAAAGGTTACAGATGCAGATAACAATAACTTTCGTAACGATTAACAGATTTAATGGGTATCAGTACACGTGACAAACGTATGAAGGGCAATTTTCCGATAAAAATTGACTAGAACCCACTACATGGTTAATAATTATGAACGAAACTAATTTACGCAAATCATGGTTTTCTCGCGCTAAATGATGTTCACTTACTCGATCAGACAACCTCGTTGGTGGTTGTATGAAGAGAACAGAAGAATGCATATTTAGGCTGGTTTTATGTCATGGTGACCTCCTTCTGGAGCTATTATGGTGATGGGGAACAGAAGTTAAGATGATCACCATTTTGAGCATTTCAGATATGCCTAAACTGGTGAGATTCCTTCGAAGGGGCCATTAATTAAAACACATTTCCATTTTCATGGAGGTGATGTGGATTTGTGCTTGTTTTTATGAATAGCATAATCACGAAGAACGACAGTACCACACTAGCAATTGATACGACTGACTAACTTGAACCGGGTGGCCGCTGAATATGAAGGCTTCTTGTGAACAGTTTATGACGACTTGGAGATTATTCAGAATTACAGTTGGTCAGAAAACAGGCTTCAGTAACTAGTTTTGGTCTTCGTAGAAGAGTTAATTGTCTTAAACGTTTGCGCCATGGGCAATAGCTGTTATAACGTTAACCTCGACAACTAGGGAATATTAGTGTTGTTTTGAAATTAACAGAACTACGGATTTTTCTGCGGTAATTTAATTTTTTCTGTCTTTTTTTAACGACAAATCACCGATTTGTAGTTCGTGACTAAAGCTTTTCGGCCCATGACTACTGTTTTACAGTCAGTAGTAATAGTGTTTGGCCTGTATCTTCAATCAGACTGTCTCCGACCTTGTGTGTAGCCTAACGACTGACGTAAATAACCCTGAGTTGCCTTAAAGTTAAGTCAACTGCTGACATTACTGTGCAGGGTCAATCATAACTTTCCACCGCGAGAACATGTTAACCCTATGTAACCACATCCCACCAATGCGTTGAGCTCGACGTACGCGCTTTGTTCAAACCCCCTTCGCCGTGAAGCGTTTGTGTTGGCGTTGCTTATAGCTACATGGTCGTAGCCCGTGGGCGCAGTAAGTTGCACAAAGTGCACGCGATCGCTTATATGGCTACGGATGACGTATATCGACAACAGTGGTCTAATGAGTCCTTCATATCGACCAACTTCTACGCTGACACATTCAGATATAATTGTCTTGTAACGGTACACTTTTTCAAAACCAACAGTGGCGTTTCCGAACGTGCTGAATACAACCCGTGTTATCAAACGGTCTCTTGAAACTTGTTTTAGAGACGATAAGTAGTAATTTACTTTAATCGTCCCGATCAATACAGGTGTAAACTTATGATGCTTTGTGCAACTTACTCCGCTCACAGACTACGACCATGTAGCTATAGCCAATGACGTTTCTGTTCTGGTTTCAGGCCAATCCATTGTTTAAGCAGTGTTGGTTAACATTGATGAAAATGTGCGAACAAGCAATGACCGCTGGCTAAAAGTGACTGGTCCAGGCTAAATTAGGACACAGAAAGTTGAAATCATAGCCGAAATGTTTCAAAGTTTGGAATAGAAGCAAACTCAAACCACAACTGTGTTCATGTGCACGTGTATGCGACAATGTACAGTGGAGAATTATTTCGGGCGACGGACTAATTGATCAGTAAGTCTAGCTTAAACAAACTAATAGAGACTGAATAGGAAAATGTCTGTGTACATCCGGACTAAAGGAACTGATGGGGGAATATGCCTAACCTTCCCTTGTACACACCATGGATAGGTGTACAGACAAACTGTTAGACCAACCAGCTGACTGATATGCTAAGCAGTTGAGCAAAACCGTTTGGTGCATGTCCAAAATAATTATAAAACTGCCAGTGTGCAGAAGTGAGATGCGAAGAGAACAAAAAATGACAGAAAACTATCGAGAATCACACGCCCGCCTTTATTTTTACAAAGGTTGACTGAGTTCCAATTAATAAAAACGACAAGCTGACTGATGTTTGGTTCACGTGTAAAGACGCAGAGGTGAGTTTAATCCGTTTTCTAAGCAAACAAAATTATTTCATTGAAAACGTTTTTTTCGTGATGCAAGCCAATCCTCGATGAGACTAGGCGACATAAGTGTGCGAACCGGGATATGTTGCTGCGCGTGAAAGAAGCTGGAAATCGTCTTCGCGTGGAAATAGCTGGTGAAGAAAGTTACGGCGTTGTCACCACGTGATTAAGAGTTATTTTATGAGCTGGGGTCAATCAGGCTGCCTAGTCTAGTCAGGAGCAGTCATGGTAACCGTGTTCGGTCTATGGCCAATGTGAATGGTTGACTCGCATCGTTACTGATTGAGTTAGCTCGAGTCACAGACTGACAGTGAGATTCACAGAGAAAAACAAAACTGTTTAGACCATGGTTACCTTCAACGCAGTTTGTGTTAATAATTCAAGATGGAATGCTGAAGTTCTTTCAGCATGATTATCTAGTGTTTAACATGAACAGTACTTATGTAAGCATGCCTACTGGTGTAACTCACCAATCCACCAACACGACGGATCACGGAAGGTGAGACTCGAAGTAAAGAATAGGTACTGCGTTCGAAAGGTTTGAAACCAGATTACTAGATCTATAATTAACGTGTATTGGTTGAAGTAACTTAAAGTCATAGTCACTTGAGCGAAAAAATTTCACAAAGGCAAACATTAATAGATGCTAACATTTCGTTTTGGCTAGTCAGTACGGAGTGCCCCTAAACGTCTACAATATGAAGAAGGGGAAAAAATAGGTGGCTGAATAAATGGACGATGATTATCGCGCTTTAAATAATATGAAATGTAATTGTTTTTAAGTGAAATCACATTCGATCCGGCTTGTTGTGAAGCCCTCAGCAAATTTAAACAATCGGCCGAGGTCGTATTCACGTCACAGTTTGTTGAGTGAATATTTATGGGACTCTCATTGGGCGTAGATCCCGAGTAGTTTGTAAGTAACAGGCGAACACAAAGTGAACGCTGACAGTTGAGATACAGTAAAACGGCATTTGAGAGGTCGACTTCCTATGATTTCCATTATCCCAATTGAACAGTTAACCATACTGTACACAGTTTCGTTAAAATATTAGCGAATTGTAAACTGTTAAACTCGATTGGACACCAGTTCCCTAAAACCTCTGACCAAAGACAAAATGAATTATCAAGATTGTAGCTCGAAAGAAAAACACAACTAACAATACCTAACTTAATGTTGATTGGTTTTCAGCTCCATTGTCTAGAACACCACCAACCTAGTGTATTAGGCCTCGACAAAGAGTGTTCGGCATGGTAAACGGTGCAGTAACCATAGCCATCAGATTTTGTATATTGCCGGCTAAGGATGAGTGAACTTGTTTGGTCTTCTCTGGTAAAATCCTGTTTCCTTACCTCCATGTTAATTACTCGTTAGTATCAACAATACACTGATGATCAAACATTTCATAAATATAGTTTTCATTAGTAGTGTATTCCGGCGTTCAATAAAACGGTTTTGTCTTACAACTGTGACCCTTAACTTTTAGGCGAGATTGCCTCGTATGATCAAAGATGATTCAAAATGATGAAAATTGCCGTGATTTTCATGAAAAATGACCAAAATTTGTCATGTTTCCATTTTGCATTAATCATGATACAGCTTCTCAAAAAAAATAAACCGGCCAATAATCCGTGCTGCTCATTCGATTTTCAGCCACGTAGGATGTCAACATCTGACCGCTCCCCACCGCCGGAGATAATTTTTCATAAGATGGGAAGACGGGAAAATTCGTGGTGCTTTTCTGAATGACAAAGCCATGATCAAATATTGGAAGTATTCAATTCGTGACTCCGACCTACACCAATTATGATGTGATTTGTTTGTGCAGTTGTCTGCAGACCTGGTCTGACCTGATCTATTACAGTAGAGCGCTGGCAACAGGTTTACATAGTCCAGAATAAAGAAATCGATTCACCTGAAGTAAACGCGACATTATGATAGTAAACAATAAGCAGTAAAGACGTTAATCTAAGGCATTAGAAAGAGTAAAAATGTGATCTACACATCCTGGCCTAAATCGGGGACCCGCCCGACGTTTCTAAACCTTTCTCCCGAGGCTGCATTTTGTCGACAGGTTGAAACAGACAATATGTACACGAGTAGATAACAGCAATTTCGTGATTATACTGACGTCCTGTTTGTCTCATGTCAAGCCTTCATTCGTTTCAACCTCTCCAGATGTAAAGGAGTTTAGATTTGAAGATATTTATATTTCCTGAAATGAATATCTTCGTACAGTTTGAGCTCTCGTGAAAACCAGCCTATTAGCTAAGCTGTTTATTCGACGTATTCATTTGAAGTGAGTTGACTGCTACTTAGTCTTCCATTGTATACCACTGTTTGTGTACCCTTCACACCGTGCTCTCAAAGCATTTTTTCAACCTCGTCGAATCACTCATCCTCGAATCACTATTACGATTACTTACTATATCTGTCTGCCTTTCACAATCATGGAGAACACATTTTCAATTTGTATGTTCCACACATTTCTCGTGTGTGAATGTCTAGGCAATGCCTACCTTAAAAGTCCACAAATGAGAGGACGTTATTCGGGTATCCCGAGAAAAAAATCGATCGAATTCGACCAGCTTTGCTCCTAGCTGTGATTCAAAGTAACAACAGATCTACAAATATAAAAGTATATCATTTGGATTGCTCGAGGAAGTACACCAGTAATTTTTAGAGAACAACAGTAGATGTCAGTGCTTAATAATTTGGACAGTTGTGTTCCGTAGATGCAGTGTAACAGCACATTCTAGTGTTCTACATACTGAAGGTTTTATTTACGTTGATTAGATCAGACGAACTACTCTAGTCTTTCATCCAAGTACACATATCTTGGACTGAGTAGTTCGAATAGTTTATGAAAATGGAAAAAATAATAACCTAATGTTGCTGTAGGTGTGCTCGTCTTTGTAGAACACAACACATTATTGGAGATCTCATGAAAAGTACTCAAAGACAAGTAAAGGCGATTTGGGAGGCTGAAGGGTTTGAATTACCAGAAGTAAAACACAACGAGTAGTGACTTGACTCTGTGATAATGCACCGTTTCGGTTGATATTGTTTAACACTGATCCGTCCCTTAAAGTAAAATCACTGTCATACATCTAGGGTAAATCTTTTCACTTGAGCCCATTCTAACACGTAACTAGTAATTTAACGTTGTTGGACACTTTCGGCCTTCTGTTTCACATTTCGAATGATGACATAGGAAAGTAGTTGTGTCTATTCGTTCAAAACCAGAAGCAGTCGGTGAGTCTATTAGTATCAACGCCATCGATATCCGCACCATCTACTCTCTTTCCCTCTCTCTCTCTCTCTCAGTTCGTTGTTTGGAGCGGCTGTTGGCCACGAACACTGGTGCTTTCACAGAACTCATGTAGACACATCAAGCCAAATGACAGTATAACCTAGCACACCAGTCAGTATGCAATCCCACACAGTGGATTGCTAGTTAGTTTCTCATTTCTATGGCATCAGGCGTTATTGTTACTTTCACTACCCTAACTGACATAATTGACACATGCGTTTTGTAACTTTAGTGAATCCCTCATCCTTCTTCGACATGACCAAAACACTGCATTTTCGTATTAGATATAGTTTACACTTGTGACATTAAGTGAGTCAATGAAGCCGGCTGACATCTAAAGTTTACATATTATTGATTTGCTAAAATTGAGAAACTTTTTCACAGATTGTAAGCTCGAATCATCTGAGTGCAGGGTACTGATGCACCCATCTACGTCGAAACGGCTCACAAGCCCGTAGCCGTCGGGTAATTGTGGCCAACGAGTTATTTTAAACCGTTCCCGAGTATTGATGAACAATTCCTGGCTTGGAAACCAACCACAAGCCACTGACCGAGTTCACCCTATGAGAAAAAGGAGCGTAATAACCAAGGAGAGTAACTCATATACCTTCCAGCAACCCAGCGACTAATATTCCGTGGTCTGGTTTCTGTGTATCTGGAATACCACAAAGGTTGCAGTTTGTACTACCTGTTGACACCAATGTTTGGTAAATGACCTGCAATTGATTACAACTTGGACTTGTATTACCTGCAATTGTTATCTATTATTATTATTATTATTATTGATATTACTGCAACCTATTGTTTGCAGAACTAACATATAAAACATTTTATTTTTGAGTTACAGCTTGTTTTCAACCCGTCAGTATAGATGGGCACAATCTCATCCTGAATTGTCAATTTGTACTGGCTACGGTCACAAGGGCTCGAAATGGTGTTTGTGGGGGGGAGTGATAGGGTGTCGAGCTGAGTTGACTTTAGCTGCTCTTACTGCTCAAACATCAAACTCACGAGGTGCACTATTGTCCGATTGGGTAACTCACGTCAACCTACTTGCCTGGACACAGGGCAAGTAGAAATCAATAATACAAGCAACTTGATTGTCTGGGTTTGGTAAAAAGCAACGGAAATGTTATCTCATTACGATCCAGAGTAAACTTTTACGTAATTACTGCGTGATAAAATGTCAGCTAGCGTGACCTCCTGACACATATGATGCGTTCGTAAGTGCAAGCGATCCAAACAACCTAAAGCATTAGGCGAAAAGGCGGTGCTCAGCATAATCTATCTGTTCACCCAACTTCAATCACGATTCATTCTCCGTTCTTACCAAGTTCTTCAACATTGTGTTCTAACCCTTCCTAATAACATCAAAGAAGATAGCTCCAAAGCTGTTTCTATGCAACCCTCTTCTGGATTTCAGATCTCACAACTTTCGTTTGGTTCAATTTGACTTTTGCCATAATGTTGCTTGGTCCTATTTCCCATTTCTGTCCTATAAGAAGAACCTAAAAGATTCATGATCGTCATGGTCAGGGTCAGGCGAACTACACCAGTTGCGTTACTGAGTCATTTCGACATCAGTATTGGGCTGGAAATCGTTTGGCAACAAGGAATAGAGAAGATCCACCACATAACGTTCGTTACACAGATTATGAATGTTTTGGTTTTTTTTTACAGTCACGAGGTAGCAACGTAATATGAACATCGTTCAGTGACACCTCTCATCCCGTGGTCGCCAGGATAGACTGAGAAAGAAGCCTGTGTCATCACCCAGTATCACTTATTAAGCGGTGCCCTGGCAACTCCGTCTAATGTTTGATTGATTTCACTTGGAGTTGGCATCTGAACTCCACAATAACCAACCAATCGGGTCAGAAGCTCAGTCAGAACAGTGCTGGGATAGCGGCTGTATACAAAAGAGACAACTTCGAAGGGATTGTCAAGCCAATCCGTCCTATATTTCATTGTACTTCCCTAATTGAGTACAGCTAGGATAAAATATACTCACGCCAACCCAAAAATTGTTTTATAAATCTTGGGAGGTGAATAGACAGCGTATACACAACAACAGGTATATTCTATACACTCTTGGACAAAATAATGGACAGGATGATTTCCAGCATTCAGGTTACGTAGGACATATATTGCACTGTACACCCTGCTAATCCAAACAATTAGTCAGGACCAGTGTACATCGACTCGTCAGCTCACACCCGATAATAAAAGGGAAATGACTTTAGCATTCGACTCGCTGCATCTTTATGTGTATGCAAACGATTTTCGATGTCGACTGGGTTGCAGTGTCTCTGAAGGTGTGGTCAACTACTGAAGAAAGACGATATATAGGGAGATGCAATCAGTTCATTTACTGTTTTCAGTCGCGAACGTAAAACATTAGATTATCTAAAGTATGCGGGTACCTCGGTTGTTCTTAACCGTACAAATAAAAAAACGAAAACGTTACGTAGTCTACGTATACTCATAGACCATGCATTAGTTTAATCAGGGCTAACTACCAAAAAGTAGGAAGTGTAAAATCAATTTGTGGTTGCTCTGAATAGAACATTCTTCGTTCACTGAGAAGATAGGCGTTTCCGGTTATGACCCCATCGCTTCACCATTCATCACCTGTATACAACATCGTTCGGCATGACCAACAAAGCCAGCGTAGTGGTCCCCGGTGACGTCGCATATAGCAGAAATGACTACTCTTTCCAAGGTCCCCATTCTCCACTCCTGTTGACTTTGCACACCTTGAGGATCTCCGTTTATTATTGTCTGGTCGTGCACCTGCAGTTGTCTTTTAACTCTTGCTTTCGCCATGCTCCAAACATTCTCAATTGGATTCAACATGGGCGAATAGGTTGCTAGTCATAACAATTGTCCTCCATTATATAAATCTTCGATGAACACACTTTTCAGATCAGTGTGACACGGTGCGTTGTCGCATATCAGCACAATGTCTGACATGTGTGTACTGACCTTCATCTGATCTAGCAGCCCTTGCAATCGTTGCTGCTATATGCTATCCGCCTCGTCGTATAGCTTACTATCGAGCTTGGTGTCATAGCTCCAATCAAATATAATATTACACCTCCGGTTGTTTGTTACAGAGACGCATACTCTCGTTCATTTTGCTGAACGTCCCGCTGACCTTCTATAGAACGGATAAAAGTTGGTCTCATCTATCCAGCAAAGTTTTTGAATTTGCATAACACTCAATCGGTTGATATGCAAGCAGTCGCCGAAACTCCCAGTTCTCATTTGAGTTCATGCAACGGGTACATGACACCGTTTCTTAACAGTTATGCACCTGCCATCCAAGTATCGACTAATCATTGTGGTCGACAAATCCTTCTCAGACTCAGCTTTGATGAGCAATCTCAAAAATTGCAGTCTAATCGTTGGGTCCATGAAAATCCACTCCAGCAACATATCGACCTCAGATTCTGTCAAAGTCTTGCTTCTATGTCCTTTGCAGAGCTGAGCTTCACAACTGTTGCAATCCACATGAAGCCACTTGTAAGCCGTATTGCACTTGACTGTTCAGAAGGGAAACCGTGTGCCAGTCATCGCCCCTTTCAAATGCTTTGATAATATATCTCCGTGTTTCGGGACTGATGAGAGCGTATATGCGTCCGTCAGCCATGTGTACAGGAGAACTTATGAAAATGTTCTCCTCAACTTGTTCATTCTCACAGTACAGCTCGAGGTCTGCCACGACTTCAAAACTTACTGTCATTGGACGTGAGGTACACAGACATCCTTAACCAATCGCAACTCTTCACCTCAGAAAGGGACCAATACGGTCCGCAGTTTGATGAATTAGTAGGGACAGCGTCAGGTGATCTGTGCCCCACTTTGACCGCTAACCCCGTTATGACTAAGCGAAATCGTTGACGCTCCGCGAATAACCCGTACCACTTCCTCTATCAAAGTAGCCAA
>LUCH01000955.1:153084-163155 GCA_013368495.1 Paragonimus heterotremus | reverse complement strand
CACCTAGGATGCACACTCTCTCGAGCTCTACGAACGCTGAAACAAATGCAAAAAGGCTAGCAACATCCTGACGTCATTGAAACGTCTCTTTGGCCAGTTCAACCCCAATTGTTCTCAGCTTCTTTATAACCATTTCATTCGACCGCATCTGGAGAATGGAACTGTAATCCGGTCACCGCATCTCCAAAAGGACAATTTACTTCTGGAGACGATACAACGACGAGCAACTAAGGTAGTCCAAGGCCTGAAACCTAAACCATGTGACGAAAGGTTGGAATCTTTGAACACGTACTCCTTAGAGTACCGACGGCTTCGAGGCGACTTGGCGTTAACCTTTTTGATAATGCAGTCCCCGAAAACCCTTGCCGTCTGGTGCTCAATAAGCGGAAATGCTTGACACTAAGGGGTCACACCCTAAAACTAGAGACCCAATATGACAGACTTTAATGCAAACGTAGCTTTTTCTCATTGCGCGTTTGCAAAGCTTGGAATGCTCTACCGGATCATGTTGTTTCTTCCAGCCTTGTAGCAATTTTCCAGGCTCGCTTTGACCAACATTTATTGCATTAGTTCAGATACTGCACCTCCTTTCTTCATTTCAGCCTGTGGCTGAGGACCTCGAGGTTGTACGTATCGAGATACAGAAACCCGAAGAGCTGCGGCTTCCTACTTCCGTTTACAACTCATTGAACCCATTGAACCATTGAGCTATTCCAATAATTATTAGCTTCTCATTCCAGATATTCAAGTTTCGCAGTTACCATTTCTTTTATTGACGCGGCACAATAAAAGTGGTAGAGTTCACAGGCCAAAAAACTGGCCACCACTGACGCTCGTTATGAGTCAGGTGAACCCATTCAGGTAAACTGTACGACATTCTTCATTTGCGCCAATATGTTTTCTTGTTCGGTCAGGCGCGATTTTTGACTACTTTGGTTTTTCCACACATGTAGGCCGTTTGAATGGGTACGTTTCATTTTTTGGGATAAATTGTGCTCACCTCCTTTTCTGCTTTGAATTCCTAATTGTTAGGTGGCGCGTGCATAGTTTCTATTTTTTTTTACATACATACATTGCATGCATTCCCTACACGACACGCCGTGGAGGCTGGCCTCCACAGCTGTGGGATTAGTGTACATGATCTTAAGTGGACTTCAGCGAAGAACCAGTCGGGAGTGCTGAGTGCTCCGGAACACACTGGCAGAATTGTACGCGTGAACCGAAGAGATCAGGTCAACTAAGGGCATTCGAATTACAAATGAGAACGTCGAATTGAATTATGTGACGATCACGAAAAAGCTACTAAGACCAAATTTAATTTTGTCGAAAGATGAAAAGACAATTAAACAGGTATCTCGAGAACTGGGAACTGTTGGAATGGGGCCTACGCGGTTGATAGTTACATATAGGGTGAGCATTAGCAATCGACTAGTGAAGTGGATAGGAACGAATTGGAACATAGTCTGAACAACTGGACTTGGTCAACATGCGTTTATGCGGTTGGTAGTTACAAACAGTGCAAACAGTAATCGACTTGTGAGGTTAACTGTAACGAATTCGAATACGGCAACAGGTACGAAGAGATTCGCGAGGTTCTAGCAACTGGTTGGACGCTGTGTCGTCCAAGTTTCTCTTGGTCATCATTCCCAGTTCTGTGAATGCTGTCTTGCCGGATAATCGAACGTACGTTTTTCTAGGCACGTCGCAGTTGATAGCGGGAACCTCCAAAATCCCATTGAACTGTTTGGTACAGCAGGGGATTACAGGAAAGTTTTCCAGTTGACCGCCGAACGACTGGTATACGTGCATGAAGTGCATACATGGCAACAGATGCTCCACTGCAAACGGGCAATCGTACTTCCATTTCATTGGATTTACTTCGTACGTGTGAGTATTATCCCTTACAGCAATCGCCGTCGCATAAGCATTGAAGGCCAGGTATGTTTCATCCGTGAAATTATCCGATCTTAACCGCACCGCCTCCGGGACCAGCCGTCTACTCAGCCCAACACAAACTGCATGATTATTTATTTGCGGGTGAGTGGCATGCATAGAGGAGCAGTGCCTGGCGGTCGTTGATGACCTGGTCGAAGATGGTCGTTGCTTGCTCAGTAGCCTGTCACATCCTGCTTTTCGCGTTTAGGTTGTGTCGTTTAATTGAGTGATGCGTCGTTTCAACAAAGTTGCTGTCCTGCCGGCCAAATGTGGAAATATTTTGTCCAATCTTATCTGTTAATGAGCTTAGTCATCAGGTGCTCGTCATAGAACGAAGAGTCAGTGTTCTGCGTGATAGCCAGTGCTGCAACTTACCTACACTGGTTAAGCGTAAGCATAACAATCATGAACCAATTGTTTACGGTCGGACTGGAGATCCGACCGCTCACGTTCCTCAAGGTGTACACACCGCACATAGGTTAGTAGACGTGCGTAAGCTCTTGTGCAATTGCCGCTCGTGTGGTCACGCTGTCATCCATACTTATTGTCCATGTCTCCACCGGTCCCGATGAAGGTCACGATTTTCCGAAGAAACAAAGTGATGGCTACCGTCGTTTCGTTCGCAAGTCAGCCGAAGCAAACAGGCAAATCTACTCGGTTAGCATCCTCAACCACTATAACAAACAGGTTGTATCCGTTCCTTACAGCTGTTTTACAGGACATTTATCCCGATAACCTCGGGTTAACGCCAACATAGTTCTATTTGGTCATTCGTCATAAACATAAAGTGCGTCAGACGACTTTCATCAACCGCTTTAAAAAAACACTTAACGGTTGTGTTCAGTTGAGCATGCAGACGACCTAAGTAGCCAATCGCGTTTCTATTCGCGAACAGCCGGGCGCGGAGATTTCACATCTTTCTTCGTTGTTTTGTTGAAATGCTAACGGATGTATAATATAGTGTTAGAAGAGACAATGCCGTTGTGCAGCCATGGCCGAGTTTCATTGTATTGTTCAGCAGTCAGACGACGCATTGATACTTTGTATTTGGCAGCAATGACGTCGCAAAGATAGTTGTGTACCATGACGAATTTGGTGATCCGGAAGTCTTCGTTAATATTACGGTTGACGTAGAAATACGAGGAACATCCTGTTTGTCCTCTTGCTCTCTCTAGAACGCCGGAAGATAAGTGCACAACGTATATCTCATAGAAGCTTGCTTAAACGCATCTCTTATGATCACCGAACGTAGGTTCGGTTAATCGGATGCAATATGCGCAGCCAGATCGAACTTTGAAATGTTCAAGCTCCGCTCCAGCTGCATCTACGTTTTCGAATTGTCGTGGGTACAAGACACTACCAAAATGCTCCTGAAACAAAATAGATAAGTCAACAGTGTTCACGCTCACGCTTTCGGTCTGTGAGTTGGCGTCTTTGCGTTGTACAGTGCACATTTATTGTGAGCACGAACCAATGGCGACCAGCGGACTGAAGACACATGATTGGTCCACAGGTTTGACGGGAAGGGTTGGAGATGAAAGCATGTCACACGGTGGAGGGGGTACACCAGGTAGGGGCAAGTAACCATGTATCTGGTTACACGACCGTAGTGTTTGGATATAGTAAACTGTACTAGACACAAGGTAGCCAGTGCTAATACGGGCATGAAATGATCGTGCGTTAACTGCAACAGCGACCGTACTGGATGATACGCCGGCAGTCACGGTCAACCGTTGGGCGATCGGAGTGGTATTTGTTTAGGCGTACCCTTTCTGACTCCCTTCTTCCTGATTCAGAAGACAGCAGTACTGCAACTGTGAAAATGGTTTTGCCGTATGCTCATACTGTTATGCCTCAATGTCCAAACACTCCTGCGCGATCAGTAGCTCGACGTACAATCCAATGGGTGTATCTGCTTTTCGTCTGGCTGCTCCCCTCCGATTTGTCTGACAAAGTTGCAGTTGGCGGGACCGAAGTCCTAGTTAGCATAGACCTCGGAACCGATACATTGCGTAAGCTTGGTCATCATGTCATTGTGGCAAAATTGGTCGGGGCCGTTTTGTTAGATTATTGGTGTTAATCTGCTTTGTCTGTCCTGCTACACGCAGCGTCCTTTGCCTTGCATGACGTTCACCACATTTCCATTGTCATCATTATAAATACTTACCTTCTGAGAGGAGATTCATGCTCGATAAACATGTTTTTACACACATCCACAGTTTTACTTCGCGACGAGCTCCGGAACATTGGCATTCTAATGTTGTAGTTCAACGGTCACTCCGCATTATTATTCTTAAGGTTGCGAACTCTAGCGGGTTGCTTTGACCTCCATAATTTAGGTTTGGACTACATGTTACTTAGCTCTTATGTGCACCTGTACCACCTACAAGCTTACATCTTGTGACATAAGAGCCGAAGACGTATTTTTCCTTTCACCAACAGTGTGTATTATATTTATAAAGTTCCGTATTCCACAGCACATTATAAGGCCTCGCTGTTTGTTAGTTTGTGTTAATGACTGGTTTATTTCTAATTAGGGATTTGTCTTAAGAGTTTACTCAATGGTGTACTGTTTGTGTTATAAATCACATTTTATACCTTATCCTACTGCCTTCGAAGTGTATATCCTTCTCCGTTATGATACGCTAACAGGTGTTAAACGATGAGGTTAAGAAGCTGACTTTCGGTGTCAACTATAAAGCAAATGCATTCGCTCAGTTCTGAGGTTAAGTTATATACTAAGAATGTCGCGCCAAACGCTTTCTGCCTATACCATGATCAGTCGATGTAAAGTGCGGAATGCTGATTCGACGTAAAGAACTGAAGGCTACTGCTAGTCGGTTAACCACTGTGGGTGGGATTCGTAACCCGGGTCATGATGCCAACTGAGTCGGTGATTAGAGACTTTTGGAGAGATGATCACCAATGGAACTCATCGGCATGAATGTTGTCATTTGACTGAGTTGTCCGAAGCAGTTTCAGTTGATGATGCTTAAAAAAACAAATCTGCGGGGAGTCTGTCTTGTCGATGATGCAATTTTTACTTATATTCCGGCTGTTTACTTGACATAGATACCTTGATGTTGAGCCTAAGTTTAGGTGTTGTTGTAGTAACTGAATCTCATTCCTATCTTCGCCTTTGCCTCATGGTTAACCTTTATGGTTGTGTAACGAATAAACTTGTGAGAAGTAACCGAGAACGCAGAAAAGACAAAGTCTGATAGAAAGGCTTTAATCAATCAGAAAACGAGACATGTGATCTATAACGCAACGAATAAAAAAGGTAGATTAGGATAATATATGGAGGGATCAGTAGGATAGGGAAGGGGACAATATGATGTAGACAAAATATAACATTCTCCCCCGCCTTATAAAAAACTAACCAGCGTAAGTTTGTAGTATTGGAGGTTAATTGTCCAACGTATGAAATTGGTTATCTTAGGATATAGATAATGACAGAAAAGATTTTCAACGTTCGTTTCTGGTACATTAGTAGTTTCTGTCTTGTCTGATATAGTGCATGGTGTGTCAACATTAGAAGGGTTTGAAATAAGGTCTCACAAAACAGGTTGTGGTGGTTGGGTTTTGTTTTTCATGAGAGCCAGTTGTCGGAGGGATACAGTTTCCTCACGACCATCTGGGAGTCGAATGTGGGCGTATTTGGGGTTACTGTCTAACAGTTCAACTTTTTCTACTAACGGATCGTACTTGGATGTTCGGACATTCTTACGATAAAGTACTGGTCCGAGCGTAACGAGCTACTGAGGCAGTCTGCTTCCTGCGGGTGATTTCCAGTTGTCCAGAAACATGCGTTCGTAGCAGTACACAACACCGACCTGATAACAGGGAGCGCGTCCGGAGGCACATACTCCCACTGGTCAACATTCAGTGCTTTGGAACGCAGGCAAAGAGAAGCAGTTTTCCATATAGTGTCATTGAGCCTTTCAACTTGGCCGTTGCCTTGTTAGTTGTAACTCGTGGTCCTGCTAGTGGCCACACCCCAGTCGTGAAGGAATTGTCTCAACTCCTGCGACATAAATGTAGATCCTCGATCAGAGTCAACGCATGAGGGCATTCCAAACATGAAAAAGAGGTCGGTCAATCGGTACGTAACAGTGGATGCAGACATATCTGGGTAGGGAAAAGCGAATGGGTAGCGGGAGAATTCGTCAATTACAGTTAATATATAGTGATTGCGAATGGAAGAGGGAATTGGTGTTTTGAAGTCAATACTAAGACGTTTAAAGAGCTGTGTTGCTCTAATTAAAGGACTGTTGAAAGGACTGCAGAATTTCGGTTTTATTTGGGAACAGACGGAACGTTGTTGAATAACGAACTTGACATTGTGTAGGGAAAAGGCAAATTCTTTGTTCGAACAAAAATGAGACAAACAAGTAATTCCGGGGTGACAGAGAGAATCATGGGGCTTTTTAAGATAGTCAGTAGAAAGAATCGATGCACAAAATGCTTGAGATAGAGTACCGGCCGCAGGATTATCTGAACCAAGGCGATATACAACATCATAAGAGAATTGAGATGGTTCGATCCACCAACGTCGAATTTTGTCATTTTTGTTTTTACTAGCAATTTTCGTATCATACATAAAAGCAACAGAACGTTGATCGGTCAGTAGCTTGAAATGTGTTCCAATCAAGTAATGTCACCATTGCCGGATAGCCTCAATAATTGCGTAAGCTTTCTTTTCAACAGCGGAATGGTTTCGTTCCATTGCAGAGAGAGTAGGTGAGAAAAAGGCCACGGGGCGGTCACTCTGACTTAGTGTAGCGGAGATGGCTATATCTGAGGCATCAGTTTCAAAGACAAGGGAAACATCTCTGGCAGTGGAAAAGAATGAGGCTTGAACTTGTTCGGATTTAAGAGATTCGTAAGCGGAAAGTACATCGTTGGGTAATGGAAAGCTCTTGTTGATAATCAGCGGGTGAATTTTATTTGAAAGGCTGGAAAACCACTGAGAACAGTATGAGAATACCCCAACCACTCTTTGTTGTGTTTTCAAGTTTCTAGCAGCCATAATCAGCACAGTGAGATGAATTTTTATATGGCGGGGGACAAGAATTGTGTTTTTAACCCATCACGGCGAGACTGGACCTTGATGTAGTGTGACGGCTTGTGCCTCTCGATGACCTATTGTGCTAAACTGGACGGTGTGGCCACCACACCGACAGTCAATCATACCAGGCAGGCCAATAGGTAGAGGTCTGACCAACCAGTCTCTTGGTCCTCCAGGTTGGGGGTTGGAAGAAGGTTGGCATCTTTTTCCAGAAAACTCACCAGTTCTGGTACACTGTCACCCGCCCGCTGCCTTATGGTATATGTTTTTTAACCAAAGACATTGGTTGAGATCCGTAATCGTTCTATCTAGGTCTGGGCGCCCTGACGGTAGCTTAGCCCACACAACCATGAATAATCATAACACAAGTAACTCCATACTGCATCAGCTGTCCCGCAGTATAAACCGGGTCACCCTATTTGCTGCATACATCAGGGTGGATAGGCGAAAACATGCTACCGCTGACCCTTCCCCACTGTCCTATCTAATTTGATTCTCAGACCCTTCTCAACCTCCATTTTTGATAATTGCTCTACAGGTCCCACGACACATGTAGCTAACCGTGGTAACACTGAGCCGGTAAGTTCCGTCTCTTGTCATTCAGCTTCAGGCCTCTCTCGTCCCTTGTTTAGACCCAGAATGCGAATTGATATAGTTGCTTTCAACGTTCGCACGCTAAAACAAATAGGTCAACAGGTCGCTCTTGCACGAACATTAGACTCATTGCATGTCGTTGTCTACTGTATCTCAGAGACTAGAATTCAAGACAGTAGTCAGCGTATGGAACTGACCACCTGCAGTGTCTACCCGATACTGGTTATACACTTCGGGTGACTTCACTGCCGCTATTACAGTCCTCAGCACGACGGCTGTAGCCGAATCGATAGATTAGGTCCCTGTTTACTGTAGAGTCTGTGCCGTCCGCCTAGTAGGTTCAGTTAAGACCAGTTCTAGACGCAAGACTTTCAGAAGTCTTTTCGTTTTGTCTGCTTACGTTCCTACTGACTGTAGCGACGTCGGCGTCAAGGACGTATTTAACTCGGATCTGGCCGCTCTCCTTCGGTCGACACGTGGCTCTGATATAGTCGTTATGACTGGAGATATGAATGCCCAGGTGGGTTGCCTTAGTGAGGCCGAATCTTATTTAGATGGCAGGTTAGGGATAGCGTCACATCGGTTAGATAATGGTGGGCGATTGTTGCAGCTGTGCGCTGAGCATAAGCTGTTTTTAGCCAGCACTGATCTTAGGCATCGTGCGTGTCAATGCTATACTTGGCGCACGCCTTCTCCGAATCAGGCCTGGTCTCAGATAAACCACATAGCTGTTAGTTATAGGCGGCGTGGTTCCATTCTTATTGGAGCGCATACTTGGATTCAGATCATGCGTTGGTACGCTGTAGTTTTGCTCTTACTTTTACTGGACAATGACCCCGCCGACAGCAACGATTAGCTGTTGAGAAACTGGCTTTACCATCGATAAAACATAAGTACCAAACCAGCTTATAAAACTGCCTTAGTGGTACTCACTCCGAATATCCTGATAGCTGCTGGGCGCAGATCTCACAGGCCATTTCAGAAAGCAGATACTGTAGCATGCGGCAAGGGGGTACAGAAGTTTAACTAACATTGGGTCTTGGAGAAATCTCCGGAGTTGTTAGAAACCAGACAAAAGATTCCTCCTGGTAGTTCAGATAATAAGTCTAGAAGAGATATCCGTAGGAAGCTGAAAGGTAGTCTTAAGGCTGATCGTGAGGCTTGGCTGGTGAAAAATGTTAAGGAAATGGAAACCGCTTTCGCCTCAGGGAACATCGGTAAACTCTTTAAGCCGATCTGTGACACTGGTCCCAGGCAACCGTCTGTCGGTGAAGCTATCAGCGAGGCAGATGGCACACTAATTTTTGATAAGTCCAGAAGGTT
Organism: Paragonimus heterotremus; assembly: GCA_013368495.1. Lineage (NCBI taxonomy): Eukaryota > Metazoa > Platyhelminthes > Trematoda > Plagiorchiida > Troglotrematidae > Paragonimus > Paragonimus heterotremus. The sequence goes on along the minus strand of LUCH01000955.1, from coordinate 154,232 downwards.
AGAACGTTGGGCAGAACACTGGAGGTCAATTTAACTGGCCTCCTGCTTCCATTGTGTTGCTGCCACAAACTTGTGATATAACGCCCTGGTCGGTAGATTTAGAACCACCCACTGAGACTGAGGTTTGCAATTGCATCTTGGCTCTCTATCGCATTAATGCCGCTGGTCCAGATGATATCGTGCCGGCACTTTCCAAAGAGGGTGGAAAGGCGTTGGTAGAGGCCTTGACTCATCTGTTTCAACTTGTGTGGTCGACAGAGACTATCCCTTTGTGCTGGGGTCACTCGATAATAGTCCTCATTTAAGAAAGGAGCCTGGGGCTCTTGTGGAAACCATAGGGGGATTAGTTTGACCCCAGTCATTTCAATGGTTCTGGCATCCAGTGTACTTCGTTGGATCACTGCATTTCGTGGGATAAACATTAGAGAACAAGCACGGTTTCGCCCTGGGCGGGGGTGTGTATATTACGTTTATACTCCGTCAAATTCTGGGGTAGCGTCATGTGTGCCATCGGTCAACAATCGCCGTATTCCTCGATTACAAAGGTGCGTTCGATTCGGTGGATCGGTCTACAGTTTTAGAGTCACTTAAACGCAGGAGTGCAGTGATCAAGTAAGTGAACATACTGTCGGCGCTTTATTCCAATAATTCGGCCTAGGTTAGTGTTTACGGCGAATTATCTGACAGTTTCAGCACCATGAGCGGCGTACGTCCAGGCCGTCCCCTTTCACCTTTTTTGTTCAATTTTTTCTTAGACGAAATAATGGAGGACTGTCTGCGGCACTCAAATGATGTCGCTGTAGACTTTCTACCTGGTGAAAGACTGACTGAACTTGATTATGTTGACGACAAGTTGTTGCTGTTCGACAACTTTCAGGCGGTACAAACAACACTGAACGCTATTTCGCGTTTTGCCAAGTACTTCGGAATGCGCTTTGCAGCGTCAAAATGCAAAGTGCTTCTGCAAGATTGTTGTAATTACGTAGATTTAATGTTGGATAGCGAAGTCATGGAGGTTGTTGACCTATTTGTATACCTGGGAAGCTGCATCAACGGCGGTGGAGGTGTAAGGAGTGAAATAGAGGCGCGTATTTCGCTAATCTGAGACACCAATGGCAACGGAGAAGTATTTCCCTGAAAATTAAGGG